>CANTUT010001791.1:2500-60000 GCA_947687605.1 Reutealis trisperma | reverse complement strand
ATAAAAAGATCAAAACTAGTCAAAATTCATTTTCGTGAACTTGAATCTAGAATGCAATGTTACTTTCCAAATTTACGGGTCCTGAATATAACATTACTTTTTGGACTATACATCTAGTTCTCTATCTTATTTTACTATATGTATATTTGAGTATTTTCATTATAGAGAAATATATTGTCAAAAAAATTGTGTTTTTACATGCTTTTTTCTTCATTAATGGTTTT
The DNA here is from genome assembly GCA_947687605.1 of Reutealis trisperma. Lineage (NCBI taxonomy): Eukaryota > Viridiplantae > Streptophyta > Magnoliopsida > Malpighiales > Euphorbiaceae > Reutealis > Reutealis trisperma. Next base: position 59,776 of record CANTUT010001791.1, on the reverse strand, counting down.
GCTATTAATCTCTAAGCTCTCTTCTGTCTCTGTTGACTAATTTTCCTTTCAAAGAATAAACATGATCAAATATGTAAAAGAGAGAAAATTTTAGGGATGCAGAGAGTAATTTGTTGAGAAAAAAGATACTGTAAATTTAGATATAAAGGGGGTTGTATATCAGTTACAAAGATGAAAAAGGTAATTTACTTAGAGTATATAAGTAATTTAATTTATCAAATTTTATGGAGAGCGTAAAGAGAGAATGGGGATTGGAAATAGAATCTCCAAGCAATATCCAAAACCTTGCATACATAATGATTCATTTATCATTGAATAATTTGACATGAAATTTACCTGAAATCTTACCAAGAACCAATAATGTCCTTTTTCAAAGTCCTTTTTTATATAAATTCATTTTCAAACTCATGCCTTTGTTAGATTTTTAATATAGATTTAGGAGAATTAATTTTAAAAACTAGCTTATTAAGTTTAAGAAGTCCATTTCTATATTAATCACCTAATATGTTTGTATTTAATCAATGTGACATATTTTCCCATATTATATTCTAACAGCCTCTCAAATGATAACAAGGCGAAGATAATTTTTTATTAAATTCTTTTGACACTTGAGAATTTATGATATGTACTAAGTTGATGGAATTAAAGGCCCAATATAGGCGAAAAAACAAATTTGAAAGCCAAATCACTAGACAAAAGCCAATTAGAAAAAATTCACTATGGGAAAAGGGTTGAAATATAACTAAATTTGAACATACTGGAAATTGAAAGAGAAATTAAAATCTTAGTCTGAATTATGATACTATGTTAGGTTTTTAATATAAATTTGAGAGAAATAACCTTAAAAGCTAGTTTATTAATATTTGAGAGTGCATTTATATATTAATTACTTAATATATTTGTATTTAATTAATGTAAAATATTTTTCTGTATTATATGCCTTTTCTATATTTGAAATCTATCAACCTTTTATAGTTTTAACTCGACTCATTAATGAGTTTTTTTTTTTTTAATAAACCCATTAATGAGTTCAATTTCCAGCAATCAACCATAGTTTTGCAGGATTTCTTTGTTTTCCATATGTTAGTTGAAGCTTTATCAAAGGCAGAGATTTAAAATATTAGAAGAAAAATCCTCCTCTTCAAGGAAACAATTTAATAAGATTTCATGTTTTAAGACTAATGTGTCAGACAATTTCTTAACATGAACACATGCAAATTGCATGAAGAAGAAGAATACAATATCAACTTGGAAATTACGTTCACAGAAATAAAGATTTGAGACAAGAGAAGAGAGAAAGAGACTCGACTAATAACTATTGCCTTGCTGCTACTGTTGTGTCTGTTGATTTAACTGATCACTATTATCTGTATTAATTTGATCCTGGATGCTTACTTTGATCTCATTCATCACACTTTCAGTAATTTTCCCCATCAAATTGTTGGTTGTGCCATTAGTCCCATTTGGGCCGCCACCATGTCCTTCAAAGACATAAAATTATTGAAGAAGTGTGATTTGGCTAAGTAAATACTAGAGTCGTATAAATAAAGTTGACATCACTATTTGAAAATCACATTTGAATGATGAGATTTGACTTAGTGATACTAAAGTAGTTTCCAGGATCATAAAATGTGAGTTCAAATCCTAATTGAGTCTAATTAATAATAATAAAAAAAAATCTTTTACTAACCTGTGGTTACTGCAGCTATGGCTGCTTTTTTTCTTCTTTGGTGCAATACAGTTACGATTCCCACAATAGCCCAAAACACAAGGATATTGGGATTGTGGATCCAAGGATTACTGGGAGCTTGTTACTCTTCTTGCGGCTGCCTGAAGGGGTTGCCAATGAAGTCCCAGTACCTGCACCATCATTGGTGCTACTTGTTTGACATGACTTGCCTGAGACACACAACTCTGGATTGCCTGATACCCTGAAGTCCAAGAAAAATGAGCATGTAATTCGTCCCACAATATAATTAGAAGTAAAACTACTAATGGATTTTTAGGTTCCTCTACGAGACTATAAGAGTAGGAGAAATTAATAATAAAAAAAATGGGCACTGTTGGCATAACTTACACTAATTTCAACTTGGTATTCTTTGATATTGAGATAGGGATCTCTCCACTGAAAGCATTATTTGCCAAATTCCTGCAAATGTGAGAAAAAAAGGAACAATCTTTAGGTTAATTTTCAGGACAACATTATATTATTTACAAGAAGTGATAAAGTCTTACAGTTCTTTGAGGTTAGGTAATGTGCCAAGGAAATCAGGAATAGGTCCATCAATACTATTATTATGTAAATCTCTGCAATTTCACATCAAACTAATTAAAATCCAGTACTGTTAGGAATATTATATCAGAAATTTGTCCAAACATTATACAGTTTTGTGTTTTTCATTGATATTTTGCTCACATTATTTCAAGAGCATCCATGGAACTGAAATCTGGGAGTGACCCTGAGAGATCATAGCCATTAAGATACCTGAAATAAATTAGTCCCCAAAAAAAACATTACATGATCAGCAAAATTGAAATATTTAGGAGCTAAATATTTTTCTGGCAAGAGAAAATGAAAAGATACTTACAATGCTGTTGCGCGAGGAATAGCATCATCATTACAATTAACCCAATCCCATGTGTAGGGAGATGGAAGACATGGATCACCAGACCAGTCCTGTAATGTACTGAATATCGTTTGCAATGCATCCAACCCATCCACTAAAATAATCATGATATTATTTATTAGTCTATCAGCCTATGCAAAAACATTTTACTATATCATAATAAATTATCAAACGGGTAACCCAAAATTTTATTTATTTGAGCCCTGAGATCTATAGATGAACCACGGCCCATCTGAGCATTTCCCATCTTAGAGGTAAGGAATTTGAGTATACTAACCCATCATTGCTGTTGGTTCCATCTGTTAATGGACCAGTAACATAGAAGACTTCCATGGCATTAATAAGAGGAGGAAGAGTAGAATCAGTAGTGGCTTCAAGGGACAATGAAGTGTTGGCAGAAGCAGTCATGTTACTAATTACCCTCTCGTAAACCCCTCCATAAGGTGGCAAAATAACTTCCGAACTAACGATCTTGTTATCTATATAAGTCTGAAAAGATCTTATCTGGCCGGTTTCGAGTTGGGTCACTTCAGAAAAGTGCATGTTAATGTAGATTGGAACTTCTTTAGCTGGTAGATTAGTGCCTAAAAGAATTGTCTGAGATGAGTTTGAGGTTGTTATAGCATTTTGCAAGACTTCTTGTGGAGGATTATCATCAATATCAGTGCTAATAATTATCGAATCACTTGTAACTGTGGTTAAACCATTAGCAACTCTTGCTGGAACCCATATTCTATCATAGCTATCATTCGCAAACCTGAAAATTCGCAAATTTAATCCACCACTACTTCAAGCTGAGCGTTGATATGCAAGATATTACGATAATATAAAAGACACAAGGATTCTTTAAATAGATTCGACTAAAATTGTAAAAAGGTGTTAAGCTAGTTTAGATATTCAGGTGCATCTCCTGATTTTTTTTTGTCTAACCTTCATATAAAAAATAAAAAATATATAAAAAAAAAAAAACCCAAAATTGTAGTTATTAGAATCAAAGTTTTTCCATCAATTTATAATTTGAATATTTGGTGTCAATTTTGTCTCCCAAATTTCGATTGATTTAATTGGCATCTATTTTACAATTGTGCTAAATTTCTGATAATAAAAGTAATGACTCAATTAAATAAATTTACAAATGTAAAGAATTAGATTCAATACAGTTGAAATTTATAAAATTAATTTAACAATTTAAAGTGATAAAATATAGGATTAATTTATTTTTTTTTTTACTTTCTAATTAATGTTGAAATAATAAAAATTTTATTTTAATTTTGACTTAAGCTATGTAATTGACACTAAAATTTGACATTAAAATATATAATTCAAAATGAGCAAAAGATTAAAATAAATTTAACTCTTAGCATTAAAATAATATCATTTAAAATAGTATACTTTTTCGAAAACTAAGCAGTTTTAATCGTAATGCCAATTTTATATAGAAGTATATAGCATTACCTAATAATTTCTTTGGCACCATAAGCAATCCTTGATGTCAAATGCAAGGCAAAACTTGAATCAATGCTGCTATAAGTGTTGGAGCCTAAGCTCCTAACTTCAAGTGCAGATATAAAAGGAAACTGATTAGGCTGTGTTTGGGCAAGACAAACACTAATATAATCGCCTTTAACAACATATGCAACTTCATAAATCACAGGTTGATCAATTGATGTCTGAACTGTGACCCAATAATTCCCATCAAAATGCAAATCAAAACTAGGTGGAGAAGATTTTTTGTCATAATCTCCATAGAAAAAGCTTGCACGAATAAGAACTTGACCACCCTTATCGGCTTTAATAGAGTAGCAATTCTTTTTTCTTGATTTGAACACTCTAAGAGTTGTCATTACATGAGATATTACTCCATTATTATTGCTAGCTTGAACAACTTCAGATTCACCATTTTGGATTAGGGTATCATCTCCCATCCATACAACGGAATTTTCGTCGGTGTAAAAGTCAGACGCTCCACAGTCAATGCTTTCAAAAACTACAAATCATTTAGAATAATATGACTAAAATTTGGAAATACCAATAATAACTTTTCATTAAAATTTAATGAAATGTTAAAAGAAGTTCGAACAAGCTATTTGTAGTGGGATGTAATGCGAAATGATTAAATGCATTTTAATTTTACATTTAATTTGAAAATGTGCTTAATTACTTGGATAATATTTTATTATGACGTACCAATACATTAGCATAAAAACTAAAACTGGATGAATTATAATTAAAGAAAAATAATTATTAGAAACTCACCATCTGCATATGCAGAGAAAAAAGCAAAGAAAGCTAGGAGGAGTAATACAAGGCTCCTATCCATAAAGGAAATTAAGACTAATTAAGAGAGAATTTTGAGGCACACACAGAGTGGTATATTTCCCATACTATATATATTGGCTTTGGATTATTAGGGGTTTGACTTAAATTATATTCTCTTTATTAAATTTTAAATTAAAAATGCTAATAGTAATAAGGTTTTATGTGGAACAGCTTTACTTGGGATTAGGTGGATTTCGGTGGACTGTGAACATGATCTATTATCATACAATGAGTTTAACCTAAATTTGATTAGAGTCTAATTAACAGAAAGAAATCAACTTAACTTTTTATATTGGAATTTTTTTTTTGAATGGTTTTATATTGGAAAATTTTAGGTTATTCTTCATGTAACTATTTTTTTATATACCAAACCAATTTTTTAAAATTTTATTATGAAATTTTTTAAAATTTTATTATGAATATACCTATCAGATGGATAATTAAAAGTTGAGGTTAAAATGGTTTGTAGTCACAGTTTATTTATTTTTTTTTTTTTGGATACTCAGAAGTTCAATTGGCGGAAATAATATTGTATGTTATACAATATATGGTAACCTTCCTCTTTAATATCTATTATTAAATTGATGATAACTATTTGTACTACGTTTGAGAAGTGGGTGGAAAATGAAAGAAAAAAATAGAAGGAAAAGTTTATTGAAATTTGTAAAAACTGATTTTTTTTAATATTTTTATACAAATTTCTACACATTTTTCACTCATTTTCTTCCCAATTTTGAAAGAAAATGTATGAAAATTTCATTGAAATTTGTGCAAACAATTAAAAATTTGAATTTTTACAAATTTTACAAAAAAATTATTTCTCATTTTTCACCTACTTTTCAAATATAATATAATTATTTAAGTGACTCAAATATAAAATCTCTCGCTGTTTACACAAGTATTACAATTAGTTATCTCAAAGAGTTAGTTAGAAGCAATGAAATGAAATTTAATAGAATTTTGTGAAATTTATTTTCAGATGTACACTTGAAGAATATATATGTATATATTTTGGGTTTCCAAAATCCAAGTGGCTTTATTGATAATTTCATATATCGTTGACATTGACTTAACTGCGTTAATTTTACTGTGCAAGCTATTCATTGGCCATTTCCCGAATCTTACAGCGAAAAACGTAGTCCGAGTCTGCGCCTAATAATTCTGTGAAAACGAGTGTTGACTTTTGATTAATGAGCATAGTCAGTCAATGTTAATTAACAATAATTCTGTACTAGATTCAATGTCAAGTCATCTTGATGACATTTGCAATATTCAAAATCTATACATAAACATGGTGATGAATTCCTTTGGCAAAAAATAAATAAATAAATAAATAAATGCTTAAAAGCAAGAACATTTAAACACTATTTAAAAAAATTATCAGCTAATTTAATTGTGAAATTAGATGTTTTGGAATAAATATAAGTTCAACTAGCCATTTCGTCAAAAATATTATTATCTAAAAGTAAAAGTAAGTGATATATGTTAATTTTATGCTAATTTAATTATAAATAATAGATAGAAAAATTTTTTATTTACCATAATTTATATTTATTTACAATGGATAATGAAATTCTTCATTTCTTTATTTAACCAAAATTTTAATACTTAATTCTTCATGAAGTAATTTTGAAATTGATTTTATTCAAATTTTCATATTGGTGATTTTTTTTCTATTTTTTTAAAGCAAATTGGTGATGAAGATAAAAATAATAATAATAATAATTATGATATTAAAATTGATCATTGTTGTGTTTGTAAATTTTTTGTATTATATGTTAATTATTCTGAGATTAAATTGTCACTAACTTATTTAAATTGAATTGATGTGTATATGAAATGCAAAAAAAAAAAAAAGGATATGTACATGTACGTGTCTTTAACTTTAACTAGCCAAATATATTTCTTATTTATATAATCTATATTAATTATATGCTATGCTAATAGAAAGTATGACTTCAACTTTTTTCATTTGATTTTTTTAAGTTAAAATAAATTATTATTATTATTATTATTATTATTATTATTATTATTATTATTATTATTATTATTATTATTATTATTATTATTATTATTATTATTATTCCTTAACCTATACAAATATTAGAAAGAATATGATATTAAACTTGAGTTTTTTTATTATTTTTACTATTAATAATGACCCTAAATTATATCAACTTATATGTTAAATTAATGTTTAAGAAAAGAAATGCTTGAATTATAACTTATAATACAAGAATTTGTATAATTGAGTATAAAAACCTAAACACACACATATATATTGCCTAACCATAAATTATTAATTAGATTAAAAAAAATTATGGCGGTAAATTGTTGATTTAATACTGCCAAAATTTTAATTTAAGATTTTTAATATTCTATTTTAATTAGTTGATTTCATTCATGAATTATTATATCAATATAAGATGAAATAATTTTATATTCAATTATTATATTTTATCTTGATAAATTAATAAGGTAAAAAAATTAATAATTTTATTAAAATAATTAGAGCTGAGCTTATTATGATTGATTCTTCTTTTAGGAATAGGTATGTAATGATTTTTAGTTGTTCAATATAGGATAAAAATTGTTATAATTTATATTTACAAAAATTATTAAAAAATATTTTTTTTTACATAACCAAATTATAGTTTTAACAATAATTTATTAATTATGATTAATATAAAAATTAAAAATTATTTCTATAAATCACGTGCTTAAAAAATTAGTGCATATAAAAATATTGTATTATGTGGCATAAACAGAGATTGGGCCCATAAGTTTTCTAACTTGAATAAGCCCAAGCAGCCCATCAATCCACAGCCTACACCTGCTGCAAGTCCGCACCTCGTTACGCCTGATAGGACTCTAGAAGGTCGCCTTTTCGCCATTTTCCACCAGGGCACTTAACCTCTTGCGGCCCTCTGCCACCAAACAACGGCAAAAGCGGATCTAGAAAGGAGACAATAGGGCAATTACCCCCACTAGCCGATGGGAATCCTTGTATATACAAATGTGTACAATAACATTGTCTTCACTAATATTATCGAATTTGCCCAATTGAGTGTTAATTGTCTTATGACTCATTTAATTTTTAAATTATTTATTTATTATATTTAATTGAGTTAAAATATAAATTATTATTTTGATTTGGTTAAAATATTAATGAATTTAGACAAAAAAAATAGAATTTTTTTCTTTTGAAATAAATTTAAATTTCATTAATGATTAATGGTGGAATACAAATTTCAATAGAAAAAGACTGACATAAAATTAACTTTCCTAATAAAAGCAAACCGATTCGCAGATCGCAAATGTTCAATAGAACATCTAACTGCTATATAGTTGGTTTTGAAAAACTGCAACTGTAATAGTAAAATAATTTACCAAACTATTGTCCTTTTTGCGAGTATTTGAAATACAACAGTGCACAGACATATCACCAAATTCATGAAAAAATAACTTTCAATATGGAAAAATATAACAAAATTTACAATATTGAAAGACAAAATAATATAATAACAAAGTACAATATAATGCAAAATAATAAAATAAAAAGTATCACTCTAACAATAGTAAGCATAAATACACTACAAGTATATAATAAAAATAGAAATGAGTAGGCAAAGGCGGATACGAGGAGACAGCGATGAGATCGAGTAGAAGGAGTATCGAACGATGGTAGAGAATGAATGAATGTAACCGGTAATAGATATGGCAACGACAGTAGGGAAGAAATTATTTATATTAAATATAATAGAAAATATCGATACCACTACCGATGAAAAGAGAAAATGGTAATTTAAGAAATAAAACTTGATAGAAAAACTAGAGAGAAAAGAAAAAGGAAAGACGGTTAGGATTTTTTGTGGGTTGCTTTAACATCTCATTTTTATTAATTCATTTGATATATGGCAAGTAAATAAATGTCAAATAAAATACACTTGACATGAGAATATTTAAATGAATACTACTAATTTTTATAACCTTTATATAATTATTATTATTTGTAGCATTACATTTATATATAATGTCGTAATGATATTAAACATGTAACTTAATATAGCATTTTTTTTATTGATTAAATCTTAATTATATATTCAAATTTGTAACATCTTATGATTTTAGAAATGATTTTAATATTATTGAATTAAATTATTATATTATAAGTAAGGATTATAATTGCATAATAATTAGCTTATTTATTTTCCCAACAAATGTTCCTGTGCATGTGTATACAGAGAAATTATTCAGTATATTTGGTGGGATAAAAAATAATATATCATGTACTTACATTGAAGTAGTTTTTTTTTTTGGATGGTCACATTAAAGTAGTTATAATTTATATTTGTTAATGAGGAACAAATATAAAAAATTATAAAAAACCATATAAATAAAAAATTATAATTTATATTTTTTATAGTAGTTATAATTTATCTTCAATTATGAAAAATTTTAAGCATATTATTTTTTAATCAATTTTTTTTAATATTATTAATGTTTTTATATTTATATTTATATTTATTCGTACAATGCATATATATTGTATTTTAATTTAATTATATGTATGTTGATATATATTGTTTTGACTAACTAAATTTTTTAAATTTGTCACTGTACAAAACATCAGGAGCTCAAATTATCAGTTTCTATTTCATTTAAAGAATTCCTAATCTATAAAAGCAAGAAAGTTTTTTTTATTTTTTCCCCATCTTCTAATCTCTTCTTCTCATTAAAAATACTTTTTCTTTTTTCCAATCTTCTGATCTCTTCTTCTTCCTAAAAGTATCTTTTCATGTCTGTATCCATACTTCAGTGATGAGAATATCCTGCAAACTTAACATATACTCATTTCAAGTACCCCACTCTTACAGTAGTTTATTTTTTTTATTTTTTCCAACACCTTTTCTCCTAGTGGTGCTATGAAGCTAATAATTAAGTAGTGATAAACAAATTCCTAGGTTGATTTAAGTGGCCTTTGAAAAAATTAAAAATTAAAAACTGAAATTTTAAAAGTTAAATTTTTATATGTTTAATAATAATGAAAGTGTTAAAAAATTAAAATTAAAATTATTTAAAATTCCAATAATTGTGTTTGTTCAATGTAAATTTTAAGTTGAAATTTAAAAATTTTAAAAATAACATTTTACCATAATTTAACATAATTGAAATATTAAGTGATGTAAACAAATGTTGTTAAATTATATTATCAAATACCAATATTTCACTTGTAAATTATGAAAGATTTGTGGAATAAGAAAGAAATGAAGCTTCCATGGAAAAAAACAAAAAATTTGCCATGAATTTAAAGATGTTTAATTATCATTAATCTTTCCATTACTTACAGTGATATTGTCACCAGCTACTCTTTACCACATGCATGCAGGACAGAACACCAGTTACCGGCAAAATTAGGAATTGAAAGAATCCATCATGATCATCCAAACGTTAATGCAAGCATCTAATCTAATAAGTACCCATAAAAAGGATAAACCATCCAACAAAACCTGCTGATGCTTAAATTATTGAGGATATATATACTCAGATAAGCATAATTCTAAACCATCCATTCGGTTTCATACAATAACCTACATCGTCCAGTGCATTTTTAGAGGCATTCTACAACAACTATTAGACATGAGATTACCCATCAGTCATGAGCAACTACAACCACTTGTTTTCCAACATTTCGACCACTGAAAAGGCCTATAAGAGCTTCAGGGCCCTTTTCCAGTCCTTCAGCTATGTCTTCCAAGTATGTTATCTTACCTTCTCTGATGTAAGACAGCACAAGATCCAAAAACTTGGGATATTGAGGATAATAATCATCTGCTACAAATCCCTCTACACGTATACGTTTATAAGCAAGGAGCGGCAAATTACAAACACCTTCAGGCTTTTCAAGATTGTATTGTGAGATCATTCCACATACAGCAATGCGGCCACGGAGTCTCATGTTGAGAAGCACAGCATCCAGCATTTTCCCACCAACGTTTTCAAAATAGATGTCTATGCCTTCAGGGAAGTATCTGTACCAATGTAAAAGCAGATGAGTATAATTCTTGAAATTATGTTGCTCCCATTGACATAAAGTTATAACAACAATAATCTCGCTTATTTATTTGTATTCCTTTTTAACCCTCTTCTCCAGTGTTAATGCACATTGAAGATGCAAATTTCTGCATTAGTTCACAGCCTAATAAGTTATTCTTAAAACTTTTTAGTTTTAAGTAACAGGAATCTTCATTATTTTTGGTTCAAAGTCAGCTTTGTACAAGAACAATGCCAAACTGGCTTTTAATTGTCGACTTCACATCAATGAACATCGAATTTTTTTAAAAAAAAAAAGCTAGATGGGGAGTCTAAATGCCATGACTTCAAAGTAATTTTGATACCTCTTAATGAAATAATATAATACTAACCTTTTCAAAGCAGCATCCAAGTTGTCTTCCTCTTTATAATTGAAGGCCTCATCAAACCCAAGCTTATTCTTCAGTAAATCAACCTGATTAAAAAAACAAAAGGAGAAAGTGAGAATTCATGTCAGGGGTCATTTCCTCCATGATCCATATAATGGAGGGATTTAAAAAAAGAGAGTGACAGAAGTAAGATGCAGAAGCTAGCAACTGGGTACTAGATGCTTTCAGAATCTTCTGAAAATTATCTCCTAAAATTCATGTATAAGGATGACTATAGGCTCAATAAAATGTCAAATGTAGCATGTTTGATTCCACAAGAAAATTACAATATGGCATCAAGTAAGATGAGAAGTATGGAAATTAGGAGCTTAATAATAAATTTTAACGTCCTTTTTGGACATATCTATTCTTGGAAAGAACTGTAAATCAACATAGTAAAAAAAATTATAGTGCAAATAAGAGGGTAAGTGAAGTATCACCTTCTCTTTACTTCCAGCACTCCCAACAACATAGCAACCCATCAACTTTGCAAATTGCCCAACAAGGTGACCAACTGCACCAGATGCTGCTGAAACAAATACAGTGTCTCCTTTCTTGGGAGAACAAACCTCATAAAAACCACCATAAGCAGTGACTCCAGGCATACCTATTAAAAAAAAAAAAATGCACCGATATATATGAAATAGAAAAACAAGATAAACCTGGATATGCAAATGTGGAATGGAGGATTCAGATTTTGGATTTTTTGTTTCAGGATGAACGTAAAATACCTACAAAGAATTATACTTTCAGATGATTTGATTACAATAAAAAGAAATCTTCCACCTTTATAAGTCTGAATACTCATCTATGCAATGTTCAATCCTCATTTGTATTCACTTGAGATTTCAAATTCCGGTTCCAAACACCATGCAACAATTTACCATTTCAATCCTACAACTTGGTTATATATACTATATATAGAGTTGATCAATCCCACAATTTTCATTCAGCAAATTCCTAAGCTTCAACACATCAAGATGATAACTATCAAATTGAAATCTTTAATTTGTTATGATGCTTTATGCAAATACATAGAATAATCACAGGGAAGACAAATACCACCTACAAATAGTTGAGTGGTGTTTCACAAATCGTATGGGTAAAGTACATTTGTGATATTATTATGAGATTGTTATATTTTGAGTGTAATTAGGTTAAGAAATATTAAGTATTAGAGTGTTTATTAGTGGTTGTACTTTTTATTTAATTAGTGAAATTATTTTTGTAAAGTAGACTTAAGCCGAACCATAGTTTTGAGTTCTCATCTATTTTATTATATATATTATGTGAGGCAATTCATAAACACAAGTACTCAAAGAACAATGAAATGGTTATCTATTTTGCACAAAGATGAGTTCCTCTATGACTTACCAAGAATTCCAGTATAGTATGAAAGGGGCACATCAGTATGCTGAATTTTAAAGAGAGATTCAGGTGCTGTGATGAGACTATACTCTTCCCATCCAGTTATTCCCCAAACTAAGTCCCCTTCTCTAAAGTCTCGGGTTCTTGAATCCAATACCTTACCCACTCCATACCCACTAAGTGGCTGCATGTTTTCACCACAAACAAGTTCAAAAACACAATTAATTTTGTGCTATGGACGCAAAATTTACAGGGGATTAATGGAAATCAGTCAAAACACAAGAAATTAACTCCAATATACAGGGCTCAGCTAAACAATTTCAGAGTACCCACTGTAGCAAATTGAAATTAACTAAAGATTTCCAACTATCACGCTAACCAAACAGAAAAGAAGACGAAAGAAGCTGAAGCAGAGGAGAAAGCAAAGATAAAGAGAGCTTACAGAGCCAGGAGTATAGGAAGTTAAATAGGTTGGATTGTCTTTAGCCATCAATCTTCGCAAATATGGGTCACAAGAGAGATAAAGATTCTTAACAAGAACACCATTACAATTTTCTGGTACTTTGAGTTTTACAGTAGAAGTGGTAAGGCACATGTCCGAAACTGTAGGGAAACCAGTCACGTAGTCTCTTAATATCACCTGCTTATTGCTCACTTCTTCTCCGCTCAATGCCATTCTCAATCTTTCTCTATTTCCCCTGAAATTGATCAATTTTTGTTTGTTGTTCTGGTTGGCTAATGCAAGCAAAACATGGCAATTTAATGGCTTGATTTCAACTGAGCAAAGGCGTCCACTCAAAATCAATTTATTGGATAAGGGCATAATTAATTAAAAAAATAATATGTTTCTAACCATTTTAGTGAAATTTTTTAAGTGTATAAATGAAACTAAAATTTTAAATTATTGTGAAGTAAAAGGATAATAAAATTGCAAAGATGTGAAGAAATGATAATTTTTTTTTGTTTTTGTCATTAAACCAATCATACATCATTAAATAAAGAACTTTTTTCTCTTGATATTCTATATTCTACTGTTCAAACGATTAATTTAATTCAAAATTAAATTAAATCTAAAAACTGAAAAATTGAAATTATATTTTATAAAAACCGAATTAAAACTGAATTTCATATTCCTAAGTTTTTTTTTTTTCTATATTCACTCAATTGAATCATACATAATTAAATAAAGAATTTTTAGTATAGTTATATATGAAACTAATAATAAAAGAAGTAACATCAATAATTTCTATAATTTAAAAGGTTCTCATTACAAATCAGGATCAAAATCAATTCATAACCTTGTAATATAAAACAGTAATTACAAAATGGAAATCAAAATTGCATAAACTAGTAACACCACCTATTAAAATTGAAATCAAAATCACATACACCACTTATTATTAATTAGTTAACATCTACAAACAAAAAAAATAATTTGAGAATGACTTACCTTTGTTATTTTAGATATAATCTTGACTGTGAAAAAAAAAATCATAAAACTATAATGAAAAATTAAGAACAACTCATACACAAAACATTAAGGAATTCAATTATATGGTTGAAATAATGGAAAAGATTAAAAGAATATGGTATGAAAAATAAAAGGATGTAAATAGCAAATAGAATGTGAATACCTGATATTATTGGAATTAGGTCAGTTTAAGGTTTGGCTGTAGAGTGCGCTCAATAATTGAGCTCTCTTTTATACTCTATCCATGAAAAAAAAAATTAGGAATTAGAGTGAGGGACATAATACTGCAACAGGCCTTTTATAATGAAAAATTATATCGAACTCGAGTTATAATTAACAGTTGAAAAAAAGAATTCTGACACGTCTTTTTTAAAAGTAAAAAATAAAAAATTATTTTATACTATAAAAATATTTTTAATAAACCGTGATATAATATAATCAAACATATTTTTAATATAATATTTACATTATGAATATTTTTTATTATATTACATTATATTATAATCTATTAATATATTTTAATAATATGTTTGATAAATCATAATAGGGTGTAATGTAATGTAATTAAATAAAATTTTAATATAAATTTATATTAATATTTAATTATATTATATTATATATTATTACGGCCTATTAAATGCATCTTAAATTTATTGAGAAAATTGACAGGCCCTGAAGTGTTTTTTTTTCCCCCTACTCCAAGGCCTTTTGATGTATCATTTCATACTTCCTAATTATTAGAATTGTTGGTGAAGTTTATACTAATGTTACTAATCTTATTTGCAAAAGTAAATAATTATATTATTTGGGAATTAATTTTTCATTAAGATCATAAGAATGTATTTTTATCATTATAAAATACAAATGACACCATGCATTCATAAGTCAATGTAATTGAGACAATAGTCCAATTTATCAAATGAAAAGAATTACATATTAAAAGATGGTGATTTTTTTTCCTTCCATTATTTTATGTGGGGACACCCATATTTTTACCTGAAATATAATAAATATATCATCAATCGCATAGTTAGGAGACTAAGAGAGGCCATAGTTCTCCTAAATTCCAAAATTTTTAAACATAAAATTATAAAAATTAAGTCATATATAGTATTTGACATACTTATTTTAAATAAATTATTAATATATATAAAAATTAACTTAATTATATATACTATCTTAATATAAATTGTAATATAATTATCATTGAAATATACTCTGTGTTTTCACTCAGGTGTTTTCCCTTATATCTATATAAATGCCAAACTTCAGAGTGTAGGTATAGTGTCATTTTCAATATTTATCTATTTGCGCATTGTTTTTAGCGTTTTAGTGCTAACACGTTAGCTTATTATCTAGAGATGTCTCTTTCTTTCATCATGGAATTAGAGAAAGAAGCTTCAGGTAATTGCCAAGTTGCAAATTAAGATGACTAAAACTTTGCACTATATGACAGCTGCCCTGCATGGACCGCTTCTACTTGTTCTCTTATCCCTCCGCATCTTTCCCCGTCCCTTTATTCTTTTTTATTAATTTCTTTCCATTTTTTATATATTTAATAATGAAATATCTATTTCATAACATAAAAAATTATAAAAAAAAAAATCATCTAGACAAATCACAATCAAGGCAAACTTAAATTAAAAACACATTTTTTTAATAATAATAATAATAACAACTTTAAACTTTAAATAATTTACATAATATATAAATAATTATTATTATTAATTCAAAATAATTATTTTTATCTTAAAAATTTCATAATAATCAATTAAAATTTAAATAAGTATTTTCATAAATAAATAAATAAATATTTTCTTTACATTAAGTTTACATATTTTTAAAATTCAAATAAAAATATAATTAATAATATATTTTTAAAATCATCAAAATTCAAAATTTTATAAAAATGAATACTTTAAATATTATGTAGCAAATATAATTAAATAATTATGTTTTTGTACAAAAATAAAAATTTTTAAATAAAAAAAAAAATTAGGTTCTTACATTCAATTGTGACGAGCTATTATTAATAGCCTCAAACTAACGGCAAGCTTCTAGTCAATGGTACAAGATTAAGAGAACTTTGTTATTACACAAGGATTAGCCAACATAACAATCAATGAAAATAAAGAAAAGAAAAGATAAGAAAAGTGACAATCACCTTTTACAAATTTTAATTTGAAGTTAATCTTAGCAATCAATGCCACAAAAATCAATAATCAAACATCCCATGAATGCCCCGTTCAACAAAAATTGTAATCTATTTAATTATGGAAAAAATTATGTAATGAAAAAAAAAAGTGTAATATATGAAAGCTTATTATGCACAATTTACCAATAACTTTTTGATTTGAGTGATATATAAATTATTTTATGAATTCAAACTCTATTAATTTCTAATTAAAAAAATTGACATAATAATTTACATCACTTAATTTTAAATGTTGAAGTTTACGTACGTAATTTAATATCACAGTTTCAAGGAATATTAAAAAAAGAGAAAAAAAAATAGGTGTAAACTCGTTTCAATGTATCAAAATTAATATTAAGTGTTATTATTTTTGTAGTACTTCACTTCATTGAACCTAAGAATTTTTAGTAAAAATTTCAAAAAATTTATAATAAATTATAGGAAAAAGTTAAAATAAGAACAGTGTGATTTTGCAGTTTTGCAATTGGAATGTAAAATATTTTTTTGCAAAATCAAATTTGTGATTAACTCTATTAGTAATTAAAAATCTGATACTCTAATACCATTGATTTAACTGACATGGCAATAAACTTTGATAAAAAAATATTTATTAATGATGTGATATACAGAATCCATTTCTAATTAAAAAATATTTTGAAAATTTTTAAAAATATCATGTAATTTCACGCTTCTGTAAATAGAGTTTGTGAAATTCTTTTTCTAAACATTGTCTTCACTAATATTGTCAAATTTGCCCAATTGAGTGTTAATTGTCTTATGACTCATTTAATTTTTAAATTATTTATTTATTATATTTAATTTGCGTTAGAATATAAATTATTATTTTGATTTGGTTAGAATAATAATGAATTTAGACCAAAAAAAAATAGAATTAATAACCATAATTAGTACGTTTATCTACCTTTAATTATAAAAAATTTTAAGCATTTTATTTTTTAATCAAAAATTTTTTGATATTATTAATGTGTTTATATTTATATTTATTTGTACAATGTATATATATTGTATTTTAATTTAATTACATGTGTGTTCATATATATTGTTTTGACAGACTAAATTTTTTAAATTCTTCACTATATAAAAAATCAAGAGCTTGAATTATCAGAATTTCTATTTTCTTTAAAGAATTTTTGATCTCTAAAAAAGAGAATTTTTTTTTTCCCATTTTCTATTCTCTTCTTTTCATTAAAAATTCATTTTCTTTTTTCCAATCTTCTGATCTCTTCTTCTTCCTAAAAGTACTTTTTTCTTTTTGGTTCTTGATATTGTTCATCATTCTCAACCTTCATTTTTCTCGCATTCTAAGATACTTTTTGACCAAAAGTGTCTCTGTAGTTGACCCTTTTATTGACCTTGTTTCTATTGTAACTTTGGAGCCTATTTGGGATATAGAGGAACGTTATGTTTGAGCCAACCTTCAAATCCCTTACTTTGAATCATATGGACCATCAATGAATTAGAAACTTCCATAGAATTGAAAGTATAATACAAATAAAAAGTCAATTTATTGAAGTAGAGGGAGGTACGAGGCACATCAGAATTCATGTCTCTATCCATACTTCATCGATGCAAAGAATATCCTGCAAACTTAATATATACTCATTTCAAGTACCCTACTCTTACAATAGTTTATTTTTTATTTTTTCCAACACCCTTTCTCCTAGTGGTGCTATGAAGCTAATAATTAATTAGTTATAAACAAATTCTTAGGTTGATTTTAGTGGTCTTTGAAAAAATTAAAAATTAAAAACTGAAATTTTAAAAGTTAAATTTTATATATTTAATAATAATGAAAGTGTTAAAAAATTAAAATTAAAATTATTTAAAATTCCAATAATTGAGTTTGTTCAATGTAAATTTTAAGTTAAAATTAAAAATTTTAAAAATTAACATTTTACTATAATTTAACATAATTGAAATATTAAGTGATATGTAAACAAATTATATTATCAAATACCAATATTTCACTTGTAAATTATGAAAGATTTGTGGAATAAGAAAGAAATGAAGCTTCTATTGAAAAAAAAAATTGCCATGAATTTAAAGATGTTTAATTATCATTAATCTTTCCATTACTTATAGTGATACTGTCATCAGCTAGTCTTTCCCACATGCATGCAGGACAGAACACCAGTTACCTGCAAAATTAGGAATTGAAAGAATCCATCATGATCATCCAAACATTAATGCAAGCACCTAATCTAATAAGTACCCATAAAAAGGATAAACCATCCAGCAAAGCCTGCTGATGCTTAAATTAGCACGAAATTTGAATCACTGCTCGGATAAGCACAATTCCTAACCATCCATTCGGTTTCATACAATAACCTACATCGTCCAGTCCATTTTTAGAGGCATTCTACAACAACTATTAGACATGAGATTACCCATCAGTCATGAGCAACTACAACCCCTTGTTTTCCAACATTTCGACCACTGAAAAGGCCTATAATACAATTGCAAAGATATGAAGAAATGAGCTTTTTTTTTTTTTTTTTTTGTCATTAAACCAATCATGAATTTCATATTGTATTATTGTAATAGGAAATGAACCGAATTTATTTAGTTGAAATTTGGTTAGATTATAAAATTAGTTCAAAATTAAAATTTAAACTTGAATTATTTATTTTAAAAAAATTATTACTTATCAACTTTTACTCAAAAAAATTCATGAATTTAAACGAGTCAAATAAAGTTACAATTGTTTTCATAAAATTAAATTATAGTATAATTAATACTGCCTATTTTAATTCTTTTTTCATTATTTTTAAAAAATTATTTAACCTTCCAAATGATTCATAAAACATTATTTCTCTACCTTCTCTCTAAAGTTTCTGCTCTTTTATTAGGGTTTCGATTAGGAAGACCCTCCAATGGCTTAGACCACTAGAGGAAATATCCTCTGTTTCTAGTTTTTATGGTTTCAATTTTTCTTTGTTTGGATTTTCGAATAACTTAGCTAATGTGACATCCTTTTTTGTCTCCAGCATATCAGATTTTTCATTTATTCTCTAAGTTCTGAAATGTTTTGGTGGTAGGTAGACTTGTTCAAATTGTAGACAGGTCAAGTTCAAACTGAGCTTGACTTTTCAAAGTTTAAGTCTGAGTCCTACTCAGCCCAATCATATGGCCTATTATTTCAACTAAACTTAGTCTACATCTGAAAATATATAATTTTTTACAAGTAAATTTTTTAAGTAGACCAGATTTGTTAGGCGACCCCAAAAAAATGATATTCCCAATCTTGCCCAAAAAAATAGTTCCTTTTTTTTTGGGTTCTAGCATAGTCAGGTCCTAGAAAAAATCTATGTCCAAATCCAAAATTTTCAAGCAGGCTAGGGGTTACTCGAGTCCGTAAATAGGTCCAGTGGCCCGTCATTTATCATGCTAGAACTCGGCTATCACATCTATTTTTGAAGATGTGACAGTTCTAGGGCATGAGTAATCATAAAGACACCGACAACCTGTAAAACCCATACATATAATGAAACTCAATATGATATTAGTAACAAATACATTGCCAAAGATCACAACCTGCATACCAATTATACTTTCCATACTATATTCACCATTGATTCCCATACTCATGGTCCGTCTCAGTTTGCCATTCAATTTATACATTAACATAATACTTATCAAATACTTTTGATCATAATAAATGCAATAATGCCATCTTACACACATGGAGCATCTAAGAATTTTTAAACATTTATTTAAATACAATTAATTATCAAATTTCCAACTATTACTTTGACTTAGTAATCCTCAAGGAAGAAATGATTACTTGAGGAGTCAACTTACCACTATCTACTAGACTCTTGATAATACTCTATCTTCACCTACAAGAACTGGTGAGTGAAAGGGGTGAGCTTCGGGGAAAGCTCAGTGAGCAAAGAATACAATTAACCTTTAGAATAAATTAAATTATACTTCACTAATCATTTATTTATAATTCATGAAATTTAAATATTTACTTTAAATTATTTACTTTATGCTAACTTCAATATTTGAGGAAGTTATACAAATAAATCTCCACTTTCAACTAACTGTATATCTTCGAAATCTTTGAATCATAACACTTTGATTATTTCAATAGATCATATAAAATGTATTTTTGGAATAATCAGAGATACTTTACTTTTTGCATTAAATAGATTATAATGTATAGATTTATATTCAATTTCTAATAATAACCCATAATTCTTATCTTCATTCAATTGTAATAATCTTTGGTAAGATTTGAACAATATAATCATTTTTCACGCATAGGGTATACAAGTGAGTATTTAGAATCTTAAAGTTTTCAAAACCTTAATTTATCATTTGATATAAATATATTTTGGAACT
Organism: Reutealis trisperma; assembly: GCA_947687605.1. Taxonomy (NCBI): domain Eukaryota; kingdom Viridiplantae; phylum Streptophyta; class Magnoliopsida; order Malpighiales; family Euphorbiaceae; genus Reutealis; species Reutealis trisperma. The sequence goes on along the minus strand of CANTUT010001791.1, from coordinate 38,968 downwards.
TCGTATTCTTATAAATTAGATAACTTATACAACATATGTTTAGTTTAAACATATAAATATAGACATTGAAATCTATTTATTACATATGTATATTTCTTTAAAAATTTCGTAATTCATTATAAGAAATTAAAAATAATGATTCATTATATAAATTTAAAAAAAAAAATTCAAAATTCATATATGATAAGAACATTAAATTTTTAGATGACTACATATATATAAATAATTATCTCATCATATCAGTATACATATTTTTGAAAATATTTTATATTTAATAAGCTATAAAATCAATAATATAACTTTTCTAATATTTTTAATATCTCAAGGGAAAATATAAATGTAATTATATTTAAATCTTGTAATCCTTGCAATCTTCAAAATACAATTTTATAAAAACTAAATAACTATATGATTTTCAAATATTCAAGTAAAATTCATATACATACATGTAAAAGAAATTTATGATATTTAAGAAATCTATAAAAAATTAGCTTTAATGTCAATGACATATATATCTACAATAAATTATAACCAAATAATTTTATTATATATTGACACATATCATTTAGATATTGAAATAAAATTATGTCAAATTATTGTTGATATTCATATAAGTAACATATATATATTTTATGAAAATCATACATATTTATAATTTAAATATTTTCATCAAATAAACATGTCATTTAAATAAATTATATATATATATATTTAGTACTATATATATTTTTAATGATATTAACAAATTAAAGGGAAACATTTTATACACATATATATACTTTTTAATTCAAATGAGATAATATTCAAACTTTTAATTATTTTCATTGGAATGGATCTTCTATTGCTGTAGTATCAATTTGTCATTTTACTTTTAGAACATATGGCAAATAGGGTGAAAACATTCTTAGATCTTATAATTAGCTTGGTTGGGTATCAATGAACAAAAAATTTGATGTGTTTCGATTATAATACAATTGAGATTAATAAAGATCATTCACTTAAATTGGGGTAAGGGCTCTTTTGAGCATACCCGAAGCAAAGGCTCTTGATATGAGCATGCTCCCACATAGTTGAGGTAGAAACTATTTATAGTATACCCGAAGCATAAAGCTCCTTTAAATTTGGGATAAAGACGCTTTGGCATACCTAAGACAGAGGATCTTTTTAGAACATACCCTCATATCACTTGTACATAACTTGATTCCTATGTGTACACAGTCTGATGTCTTACCCACATCATATGAGAATCTCTATATTCAGGCTAACCCTTAATAAAAAGGAAATTTGGAATTTCAATAATTTCCAAGGTTCAAATGGGTTATTTGGATTCAAGGATCACATATACTTTCTGATAGAATTTTCAAGTGCTAGTAGAAAAGAGTTATTCTAGATAACACTTAAAACATATATAAGATCATTTCGGTATTTAGGATTCAACAACTTAACAATATGATATTACTAACAATTATACATGTAATTCCTTTTTAGGAACGATATTAACTATTACTTTAATCTTATATATAGTTTTCCATAATTTTAATTCACTTATTTAACCATAAGAACTTTTTTTTAACTACAATTTAGATATAAAACCATATACATAAGTAAGAAGCTTATATATAACATTAACCATTTTCGGTAACTTTTTAATTATTTTCGTGAAGCATTGAAATTTTTCTTAATTAATACTTTAGAAATATTTAACATTTTATGACAGGGCTTTTAGTATCATATTTATTGGAATATCAATTAAATTTATAATTTTTGGAAATCAATAGAAAATTAATTATAATAAATATTAACATTTTAACAATTTATTACTTATCAATAAATAATGGAATTTCATATCACCACAAATATGCTTCTTAATTTAACAATAACAATACTTTATTAACTTTAAATATTTTAAACTTAAACATAATATTATGTACTTTTCACTCACTTGGACTGTCGATCACTATTCATTTAAATATCTGCTTCTCGTTGTTATCCTCCGAATTCCCCCCTTTGAAATTCTCCCAAGAACGCAATATTATCGATTAAATACTATTATACCCCCTTTTTTTATTATTATCTATACTTAAACTTTAAATTATCTATCGAAAATTCAGCAGCATGCCGTCTAAGCTATGACTTACTCCCAATTACCATAAATTCAATTTGTCCATAATAACTATAATATCACAATTAAATGGTCCAACCCGGACCTTCAATTTACTAATCTTATCCGCCAATTTGATTTCTCGTTATCAGACTAATATTCAACCATTTCAATTCAATCAATACCAATCTCAACATCTCACTTCAATCTTTCAATTAATCATCAATAATACTTAATAATTATACGAATAATAATTATCTCAATTCAATTATCCAATTTAACTAAATAATTGCAATAAACTATTTACCCAAATCCTCACAAATAAATTCATAATTCATTATCTATACATAATTAGGAGTTGAGATTTACATCACGTGACTTAGTTTAATGAGTCGGAATTGTTATCCAAAATCATCAGTTTCAGGGTCGCTGGAAAATTCCAATGACTACCAAATTACAATCCGAGGATACCAACAATTAACTTATGGCTTGAGAAGTCCGAATATACTCTTTGCTTTCTGTAATTCACCGAAAAATAATTAGAAATGGCATCGATAGTCGTTAGAAATGCTGTATTCCGGTCAAAATAAAAGTTATCTAAAATTAACAAATGATATACTAAATTAAAGCTGGAATCATGAGGAGTTCATCCATACTAATTTCGTTAAAAATGGAGATCGAAAAATGGTTAGAAATTGCTCTAAAAGTTTATGCCAACGATTCTTTAGACAGCGTGTGCACCGCCATCCGGCGGCGGTTGGCGACGAGCGAGGTAGGGTTTGAAAGCTCAGAGTGCGAGCTTCCTCCCTAGCTGGAGCGTGGTAGTCGGCGACGATCAGACGATAGTGAACTGATGGTCTCTCTCTCTCTCTCTCTCTCCCTTTCCGTTCTCTACCTCTATTTCTGTTTCTATTTCCCTTCTGCCCGTTTTTAGGCTGTGCAGCAATTTAAGTTCTTTTTTTTTTAGTTATAATAATAATAATAATGATAATAATAATAATAATAATATTTAGTTACATAAAATTTTCTAACATTAATTTTTAACAAATCTATTAATTTCACATAATTCCCAATATTCTTCAATAATTATGATATAAATTATAATATATAATTTCAAATAATAATTAAACAAATTTCTATATTACATAATAAAATTTCAATTTTTTCTAATTTAAACTTTCTCATTTAGATAAATAATAAATTTAAAAATCAAATACTACATTCAGAAAAATATTCTCTTAAAAATATTAGTATAATAATATAATAAATTAATATTATTCAAGTATCAATATAAAATATAATAAATAATTTATTCCAAATATCAATATTAAATTTAAAATAATTCTCTACTATTTCAAATACTCATATAACAATATTAATTAATCACATATATATAATATCAAATATCAATATAATTTACTTTATCAATATCAGTATAATAATATAAATAAATATTAATATCAATATCAATATTCAAATATAAATTCATAAATATCTATAATTTTGAATGTCAATATAATTATAACAATAAAGAAAATATTTCCATGTAAAATTATTACTTTAAAACATTTATATTCAAATTATTTAGATATTTAAAAATATTTATTTAATGATATACGAGGTCATCCTCCTCTATAATAAATTCAGTTTTTATAAATTAATTTAACAATCTTTATAAATCAAAATTTATTTATTGATTACTTAACAATTTATCTTAACAATTACTTAATAATTTATCTTATAAAAATGCGAAAAATTTACATATAAATATAAAATATTTGAACTTAATTCACATATCCATGGTTAATTTAGACATGTATTACGATATTAATCAGATATATTTACATATATTTCTTTACCTACGACCTATATTGAGTTGAGATATTACATCGGCCAAGTCCATCTTGTCCACTGTCATCATATTATGTTATTTCTTTATTTGGTCGAACGGTAGTGGAAGAGGATCAACTCTTTATGATTGAAAACTCTTTATGACTGAAAATGGAGTTTTAAGTATTAAATGTTTCTTTCTCTTTTGAATCCCCTTGCCATGCATGGACGAAAATTTTCTAATCTTTAGACGTGGACTTATCTGATTATGAAAGTTAAATCTATATTCACTTCGGCCAGTTTCCAAACTTTAGATATGAGGTGGGCTAGATTTTGATTCTAGTGCTACAATATTTATTGGGTTGTCTAGCTGCAACCTCGTTCTTCATAGAGTTTGTTTCCTTTCCTTGGTCACCGACAACAATGGTCAATTGGCTAAAGGGTTCCGGAAAAGAGGGGGGAGAACAGGAATTGTATATGAATTTTTCTGTGTTTACAGGCCAATGGGCTGTCTTCCGGAAGAAAATTATGATATAATTTTTTTTTTCTTTTATATATGTGTATATGTGTGTGTTGAGAACCTTTTTGGTGGAATTGCATCCAAAAATTGGGCTAAGAAATAGAAAATCAAATTTTAATTGGGTCACTGTGAGTTTGCTTCTATAACAAATTGGGCCATTGTGAGTTCTTATAGGATTTGGAGTCCAACTCCAAACATTAGTTTATCACATTAAAATTGTGACTTTGTCTAATATAGAGTGAGAGAAAAGACCAAAGAAGATGCTTGAGAACTTTAAAAAAAAAAAAAAAAAAGGAAAATTTTATATATTGGGCAAAGGGTGTTTAAATAATTTAATTATTTTAATAATTTATCTCATTTATTAACATATCCTACTAAATATAAGATTACAAAATTAAGATTATTTTATTTACATATTAAATTTTTTATACCAAATAAGATTTATAATTAGTAATCCTATAATTTAACTACGTCTAGAATTAAGAGTAATCATAAAAATTACAAATTCATATGCCAAACACAAACTACTGTAAAAGTTTTATTGATTCAATGGTTATAGTCAATAGTTGGCAGTTGATTAGTTAATAATTAAATATTAATATTGATGATTAATAATTGAAGAGTAAAATACTAATAACTGAAAATATTAATTTTTAATTTTTAATTTTTAATTTTTAATTAACTTCAAAAACTAATATGATTGGTTTTAATTTCGTTTATTCGGTTTCAAAAACTAATATTTATTCATTTTATGCTAGCAAATGGCATGCACGTAGGCAAAGTGGAATCTAAAGACTAATGAGTCTGCTAAATGAATTGTGAGCGTTGTGAACATCGTCGGTTTGGTTTACGAGCCGAACTATAAAATTGAAATTCTTTTTAGATAGTTACTTAAATTAAAAAAATAATAATAATAAAATCCATAAGTACTATATCAATATATCTTAATATTAATTATATCACATGACTAATAGTACAAGACAAAAACTCTAAATTATTAATTAAATAAACCACAAAACTCTTTTTTTTTTTTTAAATATGTTATATATTTATAAATGTAAAAAAATCAAATCATAGTACTTTTTATATATATTTTTTTTAAAATTATGAGTAATATATTTTGATAAAACTAATTTTTTTAGCACCTATATGGCACGTATTTTTTTATTTTTTTTTAACATGTAGATTACTGATGTAAAATATTATTTTTTATAATTTATTTAAAATATGTTATATATTTTATAAAGCATATATATATTATATAATTAAATTAGATGAAAGAATTATGTTTTTTATTACCACTAGAATTTGCAAGTTCTATTGGAATTAAAATTCTAAGGATATAACTAAATTAGATATGCTTCATTTTTTTACTAGTTTTTAGATAAAGTTGAAAATACAAATTTATATATATATATATATATATATATATATATATATATATATATATATATATATATATATATATATATATATATATATATATATTAAGATAGAAATAAATCTATGGTAATTATTTTTATGTGCATTTAATATTCTCTTTATATAGAAGTATCTTCATTATTTTTTTTTTTATCTGAATCACATTTAAAAAGAAAAAAAAAGTGTCCAATGCATAGTGAAAATATATATATGAACATACTGCATATATATTTTTTACTTAAGGTTGTGAATCTGTTTATTTTATTATTTTGTGTTATATTGTATTTTGTATTTTATGTTATTTTGTCTTTTTTTGTTGAAAATTATTTTTTTTATCAGTCTTGTGATATGATTGTGTATTGTGAATTTCAGATGCTTGTAAAAAGAATAATAATTTGTCACATTATTTAATTATTACAGTCATAATTTTTCGAAATTAACTATATGACAGTTAGATATTCTGTTAAATATTTGCAATTTGCGAATCAGTTTACTCTTATTAGAGTAATTGATTTTATAACATATCATTTTTTATTAAAATTTTTATTTAGCCATTAATGATTAATGAAATTTATATTGATTTAAAAAAAAGAAAGATTTCCACCATATCATTCATAATGCTTGTATTTTGTATTGATTTCTACATTTGCAATGTTAATTTCATATTTAACTTTAACAATAGATATCTACATTTTGTGTTGAAATGAAACTTTTTATCTTATGAAAAATTTGACATTTATTTTATTGAAAGAATAAAGTTTTTTTTTTAGAAAAAAGAAGAAGAAGTGGCATCTCATAAAAAGAAGAAGGAAAATGTTGCTTTGAGTCCAAAAATATTAGAAGTCCAATATTATTTGTTGGCTTTTATATCCCATTTAATCCAAATTTACATAAGCATAGAGATTGTAAAAGATAGTGTTAGTTTAGTCAACCGTGTATATTAGGCCATGATTGTTACTGAACCGAATATATATATATATATATATATATATATATATATTAATTGGAGGTTAATAGCCGAAATAATACTATAACAAGCTACATAACAGGAAGTAACTCTCCCCTTTAATATCTCTTACCAAATTGGTGATAACTCTCTTATGGTTTTGAAGATTCGAACCCAAAACCTCCCATTTTTTACTCTCTTAAAGAGAATGAGAAAACCAATTAGATCACGCTTGATTAGCAATCAACCGAATATATTAGGCCACGATTTTAGGCTATAATTTTAGGCGAAAAATTCTTAGATAAATTTAATTTACCACGTTATCTATATACTAAATAAATTACATATTGACATATGATGTTATTTATTGATACAGTATTTATATTAGTTGGATTATTTATTATCATTAATTATCTATGATTAAATACCAATCAATAAAAATTATATATCTAATAAATAACACCATATATCAATATATAATAAACTTATTCTACAGATAACGTGGTAAACTAAATCCAAGAATTTCTCTCTTGTAATAGATAGATTGGAGGTAAGATAATAAACTTCAATTAAATGATAGTGAATTTTAATATTATGAATAAAAATAAATAAGCATTTAAACGGAATAAAGTAAATATCAACTACTTAGTCTTTTGAATTGAAACGGAATAAACCAATTATATCATCATGTTGTCAATTATTTCCTTCTTGTTGGTCAAGAGGAACTTTAGAGAGCTACAACTAGATTAGTGAGTTATATTTAACAATTTATTTATTTTTTATTCTATTTGGAAGATAAATGCAATATATATAATTACTATATTAAAATTTTCTTCAAGTTAGTTTGCCAATTAATTAATAGGCTAAAATTAGATTTAAGTTATGGATTAGAGTTAATATGATAATTAATAGGTTAACATTGCTTAGCATAAAGAATATGATATATGCGTGTTAAGAGAATTGAGTCCAATAAATCCTCTTGAAATTTTTTTAATTTACAGAATTCTATAAGAGTCCATTTGATTAAATTTCACAATTATAAGTCAATTCAATTTCATTTATTATAGAAAATAAAAGTTTAAAATAATTATATTAGTGAAAGTTGCCTAGCAAACAACATATATAATCATATATAGATTACCAAAGTAAAAAAAAAATGATATTACTAACAAACATTTTTAAGTTAATTCCGTTTGAAATAATCTCTTTCTCTTTGAACAAAACTTCCTTTCAAATAGCATACCTAAGCCAATCCTTAGCAATGTGAATTTTCATAGTTCCCACAATATAATAAATTCTATACATATTAAAAAACTATCATATATATTAAGTTATATATATTGAAAATTTTCTTTGATTATATTATAAAGAACAAAAATTTAATATAAAGAAAATTCACCTAAAAAATCTTTTTATGTCGATGTATCAAACAAAAATGTCTTGTATCTTTAAAAACAACAATATGATAGTAATAGTATACTAATTGAGATGGGTAAAATCTAGCTATGTTATTTAGGTCTAATTGGATTTAGTTGATCTAAAAAGTACCCTTTTAAGGAATCTAATTATACTTCGGAAAGCCTACCCAACTACATGTTTTATTGAAGCTCTGATATTATGGTGTAGTTGTGCCGTCTCTCAACCAAGCGAAGTGGTTCTTTGTAAGTCCCTCTTTGACATACTTCAGGCATACGTGAGCCCTTCACATTCAATGACCTCTTCGATAACAAAGAGCTATACATCATGGAGAAAGCAACATGTCACATCCTTGTTCCAGTTCAACTACTTATTTTCTGTCAGATATAAGATTATTTTTGCACTCACACGTGAGATATGACTTCATGCTAACCTAGAATCATCCTATATATACTGACACATTGAGAGGATGTCCCCTTAGCATCTGTATGGCTAGAGTACCAATCACGTCGTTAGTCAAAACTTTGTAATTATGAGACTAGGTCTGCGTATGATGGTCTAGGTGGCTTTAAAATTGTAGTTGTAAAAGTTTCATATTGAGTACTAAGACTAATGAGGAGATAAAATATTTTTTTCTTTGTCAGGAACTGGTTTCCCAATGTCACATAGTCCTTTGAATGTGTGAATTTGTTCTCCAATGGTTTTATCATTTGCTTTGCGAAGATATGTTACTTGTTGTCTTAGTGTAAATTCACGTTCTTGGGAATCTTGCGCATAGGCATCTTTAAGTGCTTCCCATGCAGCATGGGTTGTGTCTAACCCAATAACAAGTCCAAGCGCTTCTTAAGAAAGGGTCCCAATGATCCATCCTCGTAGGAGACGATCAGACTTTTGCCACGCAATGAATTCATTTGTCAATTTTGGTATGAAGGGTTCTGTATATGTGGTATTGTTTGAATTTGGGGTGGTGAATTTGGTAGGAGCTGGAGTTTCATTTGTGAGATGACCCACTAATTCTTGGCTTTTTGTAAGGCCCAAGGCTTGTTCAAGCCATAAAGGATAATTTGAAGAAGTTAGTTTGAGTGTGATAAAGTTACCAACATTTAAGGATAGTGTATTCATGATGAGTTGTGTTGAGCCTTGTGTTCAAAACAAGCTTGATACCAAGAAGAAAAAATAGAGAATGAACAAGTTTGATATTATATGAATATTATTGATTGTTTTTTTAGATGCCAAAACATGAACACAAGGCTGGATATTTAAACAAAAAACTAGACTAACAAAACCCAAAAAATCTCAGAAATCCTAATAAATTAATCAGGATCAGAAATAAAAAAAAAATACAATCTGAATATCTTTGACTAGTATGCTCTAACAGCCAAAGCAATTTAAATAATATGGGCAGCTGTTTGTTTGGAGTTTGCACATATGTCAAACTATCATCTTGATATGAATTTGTTGGCACTTGAACTACTTCATCATTAGACACATCTTTACTGATATTACTGTGAGAGCAATCAACCTTATGACTCCAACAACTTTGAGTTTCAATTTGAATCTCCTTATCACTACATTGGTTCACACAGTTGTTATTGTGGATAAGTTGTATGTTGCTAATAAGCATCACCAACCAGCTAAGAGAGAGATTCACCGAGTATAAAGGCAAAGGATACTATTAATGTTAGGTAGTTGATTCTACACCTTCTAGCCTCCTCCTCCTCCTTTTTAAAATTTTTCTTTGGTCTGTAAAAAGTCATCTCCTTCCTCAAGACTAAAGGAAATTATCTCCTTCATCGAGACCACAAACTCTATTGTTGTTGCTAATTTAAACATCAGAATGTCCTTATTAAACCAAGACTTAATCCTTTGCCAAACCAAAGTGAACCTCTCAAAGACCATCCCAAAACCATAAGTATAGTCCAACATCTTCTATAAGATCTCAAACTGATAACCAATATATTATCCAAAAAGGGATTAAAAATAGCACATACTGTACATTGTTTTATGATTAATATAACTTAAAAAGAATTAAGAATGAATTCAAATATAATCAACACGTAGAAAAAAGAAGTTGCTGCCTCTTATCATTCCAATTATGAATAGAAGCATGAAAACTGAAAGAAAGAAAATAAAATAATAAAAAATAACAAAAAAAATTTCCATTTAAGAGCATCTACTTTCTCTTGATATTCTAGATTCCTAAGTTTCTTTTTTCCTATATTCACTCAATTGAATCATACATAATTAAATAAAGAATTTTTTAGTACAGTTATATATGAAACTAATAATAATAAAGTAACATCAATAATTTCTATAATTTAAAAGGTTCTCATTACAAATCAGGATCAAAATCAATTCGTAACCTTGTAATATAAAAACAGTAATTAAAAAATGGAAATCAAAATTGCATAAACCAGTAACATCACCTATTAAAATTGAAATCAAAATCACATACACCACTTATTATTAATTAGTTAACATCTACAAACAAAAAAAATAATTTGAGAATGACTTACCTTTGTTATTGTAGATATAATCTTGACTCTGAAAAAAAAATCATAAAACTATAATAAAAATTAAGAACAACTCATACACAAAACATTAAGGAATTCAATTATATGGTTGAAATAATGGAAAAGATTAAAAGAATATGGTATGAAAAATAAATGGATGTAAATAGCAAGTAGAATGTGAATACCTGATATTATTGGGATTAGGTCAGTTTAAGGTTTGGCTGTAGAGTACGCTCAATAATTGAGCTTTTCTTTTATACATCTCTGTCTATGAAAAAAAAAAAAAAAAAACAAAAAACAAAAAACAAAACAAAAAATTAGGAACATAATACTGCAACAGGCCCTTTATAATGAAAAATTATAACGAACTCGAGCTATAATTAATAATTGAGAAAAGGAATTCTGACATGCCTCTTTTTTTTAAAGTAAAAAATCAAAAACCATCTTATAATATATTTAATAAGCCATAATATAATATAATATAATCAAATATATTTTTATCATAATATTTCTATTATAAATATATTTAATTACATTGCATTACATTATAACTTAGTAAACATATCCTAAGGATGCTTTTGATAAGCCATAATGTAATCAAATAAATTCTTAATATAAATTTATATATTAGCATTTGATTACATTATATTATATCTCATTATGACTTATTAAATATATTTTAAATTCACAGGAAAAGTAGATAAGCCCCTGGAGTGTGTTGGGTATAGCGTGTATAATTAACAAGATAAATACATAATAATAATAATCGATAAAAATAACACCAACAATTTAACGTGATTCACTCTTAATTTTGGGCTACGTCCACATGACAAATTCCGAATAAAACTTCCATTATTATAAATAGTAGGTACAAGAGAGTCTTCTTTAGAAAAATTCTAGAGGTACAATACAAATAATATGAGATCTCACCAAAATGGTAACACTCAAAATATTTTTCCAAAAATATCCCAAAGTATTTTTCTTACTATTTTGTCACTCCCCTCTTAGGAATTATTTCCCAAAAGTCTCTCTCTTTTTTCTTGTCTTGCAATTTATGCAAGGGCTGTGTGTGTTGTGATATGAGCCTTGCATGCCCTTTTATAAGCATGCAAGGCATGATTTCTTCAACAATTGAGCACCAAATTCGGTGCCTCCCTCCCTTTTTTTTTTTTCTTCTTTTCATATGCATGTGGATCCCTCCATGTGAAAGGACACCACAATAAATCTCCCCCTTCCAATTATATAGAGAGCTCTATCATTCCTGCAACTAATCAACAATATTCAAATGACTCTCTTGGTAGAAACTTTGTCAACATATCTGATCCATTTTCTTTCGTATGGATCTTCTCAAGCTGTAGTAGCTTCTTTTCTAGTATATCCCTAATCCAATGATATCTTACATCAATATGCTTTGATTTTGAATGAAATGAGGAATTCTTCCTAAGGTGAATAGCGCTCTGACTATCACAAAACAACTGATATTTGTCTTGCTACATTCGAAGTTCATTTAAGTACTTTTTCAACCATAACAACTCCTTACATGCTTCGGTTGCTGCAATAAATTCTGCTTTAGTAGTAGAAAGTGCAACACATTTCTATAATTTTGATTGCCAAGATATAGCTCCCCCTGCAAATGTAATCAGATAACCTAAAGTAGACTTTCTTAAGTTTACGACCCCAGCCATATCTATATCTGTGTAGCCTACTAACACAGGCTTTTCTTCTCCAAAGCCCACGGAGATACCTGAAAATCCATTTTACTGCAGCCTAATGTTCCTTACTAGGATTTGAAAGGAACCGACTCACTATTCCAACAAAGTGAGCAATATCTGGCCGTGTACACACCATCGCATATATTAAATTTCAACTGTTGAAGCATAAGGCATTTTATTTATTTCTTCCTTCTCCTTGTCTGTAGAAGGGCTCTGTTCAAAACTTAGTCTAATGTGATTAGCAAGAGGATAACTAACTGCCTTAGCCTTGTCCATTTTGAACCTCTAAAGTACTTTCTCAATTTCATTCTCTTGTGACAACCATATCTTCTTGGCTCCTTTGTCTCTGATAATCTGCATGCCAATATTTGCTTAACTGGCCCCAAGTCTTTCATGGCAAAAGACTTACTCAGCTGTTTTTTCAAATTATTGATTTTGGAAATATTCCAGCCAACAATCTGCATATCATCCACACAGAGAAAAAAATAATGAAATCATCATCAGAGAATTTCCTCATAAAAACGCAATGGTTTGAAGTAGTCTTTTTGTAGCCTTGCGCCCCCATAACCAACTCAAACTTCTTATACCATTGTCTCGGTGCTTGTATCAAGCCATACAAACTCTTTTTCAACTTGCAAATATAATCATCTTTTCCCTTAAGATCGAAACCCTCTAGTTGCTCCATGTATATGTCCTCTTCCAAATCCCCATGTAGGAAGATAGTTTGCACATCCATTTGCTCAATCTCCAAATTAAGACACATCCATTTGCTCAATCTCCAAATTAAGACTTGTTGCTAACCGTAGCACAATACGAATGGATGTCATTTTCACAATAGGTAAAAATATCTCATCAAAATCAATGCCTTTTCTTTGGTTGAACCCTTTAACAACTAGTTTGGCTTTGAACCTCATATGAGAATTGTGTTCTTCATGTTTGATTCAGAACACCCATTTATTTTTCGAAGCTTTTTTGCCTTTAGGCAACTTCACCAGCTCAAATGTTTTATTCTCATACAAAGACTTCATCTTATCTTACATGGCTTCAATCCACTTCTTTTTGTGTTCATTATCCATAGCTTCTCCAAAGCTTTTTGGTTCTTCTCTGTCAGTCAGCAACACATACTCATTTGCTGAATATATGATAGAAGGTTGTCTTCTTCTATCACTTCTCCTCAATGGAACTGGGGAAGCCATAGGTACTGGTGGTTAATGATGAATGTCATTATTCTTATCATCATCTAATTCATCTTCATCATTCTCAGCACCATCTTCTATGGGAGCATCATCTTCATCAGGTGGATAAACATGGTCTTTATCTCCAACCTCTCTTGGCACCGGTTTTGGAGGAATTAATTCCGAATATGATGAGTCACCATTGGAATCAAGAACATATTTCTCCATTTTATCAATATTTTCAATGGTCTCATCCTCAACAAATACAGCATCACGACTCTTGACAAGTCTCTTCTCAATCGGATCATCAAATTCCAAATTGATCTTGACCATAGTCAATAAAAATATACTGTCTTGTCTTGGCATTAAGCTTGGATCTCTCATCCTTGGGAATATGAACAAATGCTTTATAGCCAAACACCTACAGATGATAATAGGAAACATTCTTTCTTGACCAAACTCTTTTTGGGACATCATTTTTGAGAGGGACACAGGTTGAGTGATTCAACACATATGCACTTCTTAGCAACCCTTCATACTCTTTTACTTTCACAGCCAGATCATAGAAGTCCTTGAATTCCATCCCCTAGAATTTCTTCCTGAGTTTGATGTCAAGTCCCCTTTGCGCCATCTTCACAAATTCAATTTCTGGCATGAAAAATTTACACCTACTTGTCATCTTCTTGAAGCGGGCTATAAAGATATCAACAGACTCTCCACTCCTTTGAGTCATTCTTGATAGTTCAGCAACATAGACCTCATGCTTAGCTCTGAAAAACTAAGTATGAAAATTCCTCTCCATTTCTTGCCAAGAATAAATTGAGTCCCTTGGTAATATTGAGTACCAAGTAAATGCTTGGCTTGTCAAGGAATTTGGGAATAACCTTAGTTTATAAAAATCAAAGTTTTCATAATTTGCCAACTCTCCACATTGAATTATGAATCTTGCAATATGTTTTAATATAGATTGTCCATCTTTCCTAGAAAACAAAGTGAAGTCTGGGATTCGGTATCCCCTTAGATATGGGTTTTCTTTATCAATGGCTTGGGGATATGAATTGTGGAATTTTGGCTTGCCAATTTGATGAAGGCCTGGATTGTATAACTCTTGTACAACATCTCTAACAGCCTCTAAATTCACCTGAGGTGAAGGAGGAGCAAAAGGAGTTGGAGGATATTGAGCAGCCATCATGGGTATGTGAATTCCTGCACCTACCCTTTGGTTGTCCCCTGAGCCTGAGACTTGTGCATATACTATTTTATCCCCAGTGTATACTATAAGATTGGTTCTCAGGGTGGAATGCCAATAGAATTATTGTGGTACTTGCTGTAGAGGTAATGGTTGTACTGTTGTTTAAGTAGGCCTGCCTTTAAAAAGGTGGCCAGTGTTAATGGTAGATTTTGAACCTTGAGTCTCCTTGATTGGTTGTGGCACTGGTTGGCGTTCCACTGAAGGCACACTATTGGAATCCACTAAATCTATGGATTCTTCAGAAGCTTATCAGGTAGATTGGTTAAGACTGGAAGCAGCCCCATTAGAGTTTAGAGGTTATCCAGCCACCATTTGCTCCAAAAGAGTCTTGGTATCAACCATAATTTTTTCCATGAGAGACATGTTCTTATCCATGGAATCTAGGCGACCATCAATGCCTTAAGAAGCATGAGGTGCTGGATCAGTCGCTTTCTATGGGATATCACTAGGCCATAAAGGACTGTGACTATTCTCACTTTGTTTGATTATTTGAGGTATGTATCCAAGTGCAGCTATTGCAGCCACTTCCTCAGCATCCTGAGATATAGTCAATTCAGCATTTTCTTTATCCTTACTATTCTTTCTTAGCACCATTGTGTGATAGGTACCACCGAGCGTGCCAAAATTAATTGTTGACAAAATATTTATTGTCGACAGTTGCTCTTTAATTAAAATTTGATGCTGAGCGTGCCAGAGACTCTTAGGAGTCTCACCCATACCTAACTTCTAATCGAAACGACTGTACAAGAGACAAAGGGACGATAGTCTCTTAAGAAACTTGGATTCATTGATGCAGATTCATCAATTCTCACGCAAAAGATTAGAAACAAATATGAAATGTGTAAATGTGGTTTTGTATTACTATGCTATGAAGCACATTGAATATAGAAGTTTATAAATTTTTGGGTTTGTATTATTACACTGAATAGTACATTGAATACAAGGATTTTTAAGATATAATTTGCAAGTTGAAATACCCTGAATTTCAATTTATTTTATAAAATTCTATTTTTGTACTGAAATATATTATTTTATTATTTTCCTTATTAAAGTAAGAATTGGAGTTATATTTTACAAAATTATAAATATTCATACTATTTGAATTTGTATTATTAATAGTAATTTTATTACAATATTATATATGGATGATATTATTATAGTTATTGAAGAAATTATATTTTGATAATTGAATAAAAATATTACGTTCGATTAATCTAAAGTATATTGCTAATTATATATTTAGTACTGGAAGTTCGGGATTTTATTATCATGATAATTATTGTGAATAAGTTTATTAATATTGTTATTAGTATGTAAATTATATATTATTCTTATTATTATTGTTATATATATAACTATGGGTTAATGTTATTATTGTTAATAATAATAATAATATTATTATTATTAGTATGTATATATATATATATATATAGTGGGGTTAAGAAGAGAAGGAAAGTAAGAAAGAAAAAGGAAGAAAAAAAAAAAGAAGAAAAGAAGCAGTTGTTGGCTATCAGCTAAAGGAAGGAGACGCAGAAATGGGGAGAGGGAGAGAGGCAGCAGGAGCGGAGAGAAAAGAGGAGCTGCTGGGATGGTGGTGAGCTACCACCCATCAGGCGGTAGGCTGCACCGCCACCACCGGTGGCTAGCCCACCGTTCGGCGACCCCAAAGGAGGTGGTAAATAGTGGATCGGCCGACGGACGGTAGAGCAATCGCGCGAAGAAGGAATCTGGCCACCGAGACTTCAATTTGATTTTTCGGCCGATTCCAACAGCAAAATCCGAAAATTTTGGTGTCGTTCAACTCCTGAGGATGAGAGCTTCAATTTGGTACCTACCTTGCCCCCTGAGGACCACCGGAGGAGGAGATCGAAAAATGCAGAATGCACATTTGGAGGCATTTTTCGGCGGCTGGAGGGCAATTGACAGCTAGTGGTGACCATTTTCGTGATCCTGGAGACGAGGTGAACCTGCTGGTGTGGAGGTCCCCCAGATCCGCCACCAATAGCAGCCGTGCGTGGGGAGGTCCAGCGATTTCATTTTGACATTTCGGCGTGATTCTCGACATCCGTATGATTGAAATTCATGAAGGTTAACCCAAAACTCTTGTATTTCAGTCGTTAAATAAGTTATTCTAAGTTTAGCAGTCTTTAGAGTAATTATTAAGTTGTCGAGTCTGTCCTTAAGTTCAGTATGGTTCTATCGACCTCGATCAGAATGTCAATAATCTTTAAGTGTGTCTAGTAAGTGTGATTCTTATCCTAACGATATCCGTTGTTGCAAGGTGTCGGTGTTTGGCGTCTTCCTGGTTCCAAGGCTGCATTTCCAAGGAAAGCCAGTCAGAAGCATCGTCAGTTAGGTGAGTGATACTCACTAATGTATTATCTTATTTCCATATACATCTGTATCTCTATGTGTATATATATATGTATATTATGCACTGCTACTGCCTATAAGTGTGAGGCCTCGCCCGAGCACTGGCCCGATTCGCGAAGGGATCGAAATGCTCTTCGGGAGAAACTCCACGATTGGAACTCGCTGTGAGTTCGGAAAATTGATTTTTGTATTTTGAAGGTTGAAAAAGTGAGTCACCACTTTAATTTATTTATTTTAATTGGAAAAATTAAAGAAAACCCAACATGATTGACTCCAAAATAATTTGGTTTATCCCAATGGAAAAGTGCATCAATCCACGAGTGACCAAGGAGGGCTCGGGGATCAGGTTTTGGTAATTACACAATTTAAGAAAATATTATTTTCTTTAGCTTGGCTTGAAATGCAAAATAACTCTTGAAAAGGATTTTTGTGTATGCATGAATAAGAATATAATGATGAATGAGACAGATATATATATATATATGAGGTGATGCAATGACAATAATAAATAAATAGGAAAAATAAATCCTACTTAATTATTACAATATCAAAACAAATGAAATAAAGGGGATCCTTCCTCTAGCCCTTATGGGTACTAGGGAAAGCACACATTCCCCAAAATAAACTGAAAACAAAATCACAAAATAAAGGATTAATGTGAATAAATAAAAGGAAAACAATATTGATAAAAAGATTTTTGGAGTTGATGCCTTTCAGAATGGTAGCCTGCGTATCCTATTAAATAGGAATCAAACCCCATACAGTTCTCCCTTCTTGCGAAGGAGGGGTTTTAGAAATGTGTTGATTTGCTTATTAACTTAATTATGATCCTTAAATTAATAAGTTTTTTTTTTTAGATCTTTTCAGTTTTAGACCTAAAGAAAATTCTAGATCTGAATTTAGAATTTTAAAATAAGAAAGGGATTATACCTTTGCTTTTCTTGGCTTTTGAACAAATGGAACTAGTTTGGCTCCGGATCTCAACTCCACCTTGAATTCAAAGGAAGCTTGGAATCTGGATTTAGAAGCAGCAACTATGTGAGTATAAGAACAAAAAATATGCCCGAATTGCTTTGAAATGCTCTGAAAATGCTTTAGAATATGTTAGGAATTGTTGGGATTCATGTTAAACTATGCCAAATGAGGCTGGAAGAGGCTCCTATTTATAGAGCTGACAGAAGAGGTGCCGGCGGTACAGACGGCGGCATCGGTGCGGCACCGGCGGCAGGCGCGGCACAGCTGACACACCGGCCATCTGGGCGGCATTCCATACGTGCCGCCATTCCGGCGGCATGGTAGTTTCACAGCGGCACGGCATGCGTGCCGCCTCCTGGGAGGCACGAAAATCGTGCCTCCCTGCGCCACTCGCGCGGCTCGATCTATTTCTGTCTGTTTCAGGCCCATTTCAACTCTGATTCGAGCTCTGCTTGATTCTGTGGATTCATAATTGAAAGATGGTCCACTGGAGGTGCATTTTTGAGGGCTCACAGCTGCCCCCCTTATCTGATTTGGCCGGATAGAGGCCAAATCTGATAAGTGTGAACCGGAGGCTTAAGATGCCATTCCGAACATTCTGAACGTCCCTTTCAGTATTGGGATTTATGGAAGATCTTCATGTCTGATCTTTGGCTGTTCTGATTCAGTTTGGACTGTTTTCCAATTTTCAGGCTATTTTTGAATTTTCAGTCTTTCTGCAATTTTTGGAGATTCTGGACTCCAATCGAGACTCCGTCTATTTCAGGAGATGGATGAGTGGGTTAATGGAGCTTCCTGTCTGGATTTTCTATTGCCAGACGCAGATTATGATGACTTCTGTGAGACATCCTTGATGTGTGGGACACCTCCCTTGGACAGAATGCGAGAGCCGTCTTATAGGAGGTCGAGTTCAGCATCTTCCTGAGGTCCTCCCTCCAGAGTTAGGAGTTTTTCACGGGCCGGCGGTACTATTCCGGTTGGCAGCATGGGTCCTAGGGTCGGACCTTCAAGCGTTATGGCCGGCCATTCAGGCTTTACAGCTGATCCTGCTGGGGCTGGCCCTTCAGGGGCTAGCGGCTCTGCCCCAGCTCCAGCTCCAGATATTTCAGTGGGAGGACCGACAGATTCAGCTTCCTTGCCTACTGGTCTTCTCTGCTTGCCAGCTTATCTGGATTATTTTTCTGGTGACGACCAATTACGTCATTATCATCTTCCTAATGCACGTCCAGCCTTCTTTCCTACTATCCCTGAGACTGTGACAGAGGTGGTGACTTTTGCTCACTTATCCTTTTGACAGTTTTGCATTGTACAAATTTCTAACATATCTTTCTTCCTTAGGTTCCCATGAGTTTTGTTCGTCATCACTACGACCTCTTGGGCCGATATGCATTTGCTTTGACCTCCTTTCTTCATGAAAGAGATTTGACGGAGGATAGTCACGAACAGGATGTGCCCAGGCGAGGACACCGCAGACCCAGGCGTGGTTGCTAGAGACCTGTTTTATCATTTTTTTTGCTTTTTCATGTATACATGGATGATGGATGTATGCATGATATTTTGGATGTATGCTTATGTGACATTTTAGAAATGTATGACATGTTATGATTTTATGTATGTTTTGAATGATGTGGGTACATGATATGATTGCGGATGTTTTGGCTGAAATAAGAATTCCATTGCGCTGTACCTTACACTTTTCTCTCATTTTCTACTTGATTTTAAGAAAAATAAACGATTTTAAACCCGAAATCATGTAAAAACTCATTTTGAGGGAAGGAGGCAGAAGGAGGCAAGGAGGAGGAGGCAAAATAGCTTGGGTGGCATAGTAGATGTGCCACCGGTATGGGCGGCACGGCCACCGTGCCGCCGCGTCAGGCGACACGTCTATCGTGCCGCCGCTGTAGCGGTATGGCTGGCGTGCCGCCGTACCTGGCGGCACGCTTACTGTGCCGCCGGCAGCCATTAACTGCAGGTCAGATCTGCCTATTTAAATAGCTTTTGGCCAATGTCAGTCCGTACTTCTCGATTTATGTGCCTCAAAAAGTCACTTTCAATCATTTTTTTGCTCTCTATTAAAAAATTTTATTTTTTATTTCTCACAATGGAGCCTTATTTCAGTCATGCAATATTTTTATGGTGCAAGAACCTCACAAAAGTAGAGAGAATTAATTTAGGAAAGTATGGGGTAAGCGCTATGCCCACCCTAAGAGGAATAATGGTGGATTGGGAATTTTTGCGCGCCTGTTTGCGATTTTGGGATCCAACTGCCCATGTCTTCAGGTTTGGGGCATCTATGAAAGAGATGTGTCCTACATTTGAGAATTTTCTGTACTGCTTGGATTTGATCCAGAGGCTATGCTGGCTACTCCTATAGAGAAGGTAGGGTATTTCAACTCTTTCAAAGGACTTCTTGATTTGAGCACTGAGGCTGCTAGTCCCATGATGGTGGATGACTGGGTAGATCTGAATGCTGTGATAGCAGAGTTTCATGATCCCAAAGATTTTGAGGATGATAGGTGGTTCCATTTGAGGATGCGGGCTTTATCCTTCTGTCTGACTGCCGGATACATTTTTGTAAGCCCTACTGGTTGGGGTGATGCCAGAGTTACTGAGCTGATTTCACAAATGGAAGAGGGGAGATCCATTGCAGCTATAATGCTGGCTAAGACCATCATGAGTTTAGACAGGTCTTGTACTTCTGATGGGCTGTGGTCAATTAGCCCTATTATCCTTCAGGTTAGTTGAATTCTGACTTCTGTATTTCAAATCAACTACTTTTTGTGTTTATACTTATCTCTTCTGCACTTTTCATATTTGGCTGAGAGATCATCTCCGGATAGTTGGACCTTCCATGAAGAAGGACTATTCTGCTTCATGGTATAGAACTCGGACCATTGTGATAAGGCGGGATTCTGAGAAAGAATGGATAAAATGGTTGATGGAGCTGGACTCTGACGACCTGCTGTGGAGATGTGAATGGTATAAAATCAGAAGATTCATGACCATGAGTTTTGGCTACAAAATGGTCTATTTGCTGGGATTGAGGATGGTACCAGGCTACTAGGGTTATGCGCCAAATGGGATATAGTCAGGGCGTGCCCCCAGATGGTGCTTTATTTGAGTCTGTTCTGATTACCGAGACTGTTGCCCTGGCTGTAAGAAATGGATGGGTAAGAGGTTTTCATGTTGTTCGCCCTGCTGACCAAGGCGGTAAATCCACACAGTATATTGATTGGTGGATAGCCAACTCTTGGAAATCAGAGAAGGCTAAAAGAGCTGCTATTCTTGAGGAGATAGAAGAAGAAACATAATTATTGTTTTAGTTTGGGATAAATTTTTGACCATGTCTGTATTTCTTTTAAATGTTCCAAAGCTTAAATGAGATAAAATAAGACATCATTATTTCATCATTTTTTTCTTCTTTGTTGCTCTAATTTTTGTCTAAGCCGCCCTTTCGGGTTTTCAACTTAGCGAGCTTTTCGTTTCATTTTTCTCAATGACATAATTAAAAGTCGAATGATCATGAAAAATGAAAAAATGTTATTAATGAATTGGACCGAACCCGCACGGGCTGCCTACGTATCTCCTTACAATGACTTATGATTTTTTATTTCTTTTTTTTTCCTCTTTATGGAGAATCAGGTCCACGTAGTTCTGACTTTGAGGAAATGAATGCTGATCATGATTTGCAAATGCTATGCATGAGTTATAAGGATGCTTTATGCAAAGTATCTCTTGAGCTGATCCAGGTTGCACGGGCTAGCAAATACTATGCCATCCAAGTCTGTCAAGATTGCCGCTCCTCCGGATAAAATCTTTTTGATTAGAAAGGGACCACTCCAGTTAGGTCTGAATTTTTCTCTTGGATCATTAACAGGCACTCTTATTTCTTTCAAAACAAAGTGACCTTCTTGCAATCCTCTGTCTCTGACTCTCTTATCAAAATGCCTAGCTAGTTTCTGTTGATAACCTTGCATCTGGTATAAGGCATCCATTCTCTTTTCATCGATGGCTAGAAGTTAGTTATGGTAACCTTTTGCCCATTCCACTTCGTCCAACTGGCTCTCCCTCAAAATACGAGCTGACCTGATTTCTACCTTGATTGGTAGGATGGCCTCCATCCCATACACCAAAGAGTAAGGTGTGGCACCGGTTGGAGTACGCACTATTGTTCTGTATGCCCATAAGGCATATGGCAAATGCAGATGCCAATCCTTATGGTTGTCTGCCATCTTTTGCAGTATACTCTTCAGAGTTTTATTTGCGGCTTCAACTGCGCCATTTGTCTGAGGTCTGTATGGAGAAGACTTGTGGTGTTGAATTTTCTCCTTCTTTAATAACAGAGCAACCTCCTTTTGAAAGTGAGACCCATTATCAGTAATGATCTCAAAAGGGACTCCGTACCTATAAAAGATGTTGGTACGGATAAATTGGGCTACTTATTTGGAATCCAAAACCTGGTAAGGTGCAGCCTCAACCCATTTAGAGAAATAGTCAATGGCCACTAGAATGAACTCGTGTTTGCCGAAAGATTTCGAGCTTATTTTACCGATGACGTCAAGGCCCCAAGTTGCAAATGGCCAAGGCATGGTGATAGGAGATAGAGGTACAGGAGGCTTCTTCTAAAGTTTTGCATAGATCTGGCACTTATGGCACCTCTGAACATACCTCGCGCAATCATGATTCATGGTAAGCTAGAAATAACCCTGATTTATGATCTTGCGAGCTAGAACAACTCCGTTCATGTGTGGACCTTCATTTCCCCCATGCATCTGTTCCATGATCTGTTGGGCTTCTGATTCAGTGACACATCTCAGATGGATGTTATCCCATGTCCGCTTGTAGAGTATTTCCCCGTTTGGAATGAAACTCTTGGACAACTGTCTTAAAGTCCTCTTTTCTGTCTTAGAGGCTCCTTCAGGATAGAGTCCATTCTTGATGTAATTAAAAATATCCCAAAACCATGGCTTGTTATCAGCTGCTTGTACATTCAGACAATGAGTTACACAGCCTGACTCGTGTTTAACTTCAATGGTAACTGGTCTGATTATGAAGCCGTTGCTTATATCAAGCATTGAAGCGAGTGTTGCCAAGGCATCAGCAAATTTGTTCTTTGTCCTTGGTAGATAATGGAAAGACAGTTCATGAAAACTAGCTGCTAGTTCATTTAAACGCTTATGGTAAGGAACCAAGCGCTCTTCTCTGATCTTCCATTTTCCTAAGGCTTGGGAGACTATCAGATTCGAATCCCCATAAATCTCGAGGCATTTGATCCTGAGCCTTATTGCTGCTTCAAGACCGCAGATGCATGCCTCATACTCTGCTTCATTATTTGTCACTTCAAAGTTCAACTTGATTGCAATGGGTAAGTTTTCCCCATTTGGTGTGATGAATACAATACCGGCACCATATCCTTTGTTGTTGGAGGCCCTATCAAAGTAAAGCTTCCAAACTTCGTTGTTAATTGTCAGGATGTCTTCATCGGGGAATTCAGGTTCAACCCAATGATCATCTACTGGAGCTGCAGCTAACTGATCAGCCACTATGCTACCTTTTACTGCTTTTCGCTGCACATATTTCAGATCATATGCAGCTAACACAGCCATCCACCTTGCCATCTTACTGTCAAGAATCGGCTTCTCCATAAGGAATTTCAAAGGGCTCTTGTCAGCAAGAACATGAGTTGTAAAGGAGCAAAGGTAGTGTTGCAGCTTGTGGCAGACCCATACCAAAGCAAGGCACAGCTTTTTTGTAAAACTGTACTTGAGCTCATGAGACAGCATCCTCTTACTCAGGTAATAGATTGCATTCTCCTTGCTAGAGTCTGGAGCATTTTGGGCAAGCATTGCCCCCATTGCTTCATCGGTTACTGATAAATAAAGCAACAAGGGCTTTCCAAACCTTGGCGGCTATAGCACTGGTGGGTTTAGTAAATACTGTTTGATCTGGTCAAAGGCTCTTTGGCAGTCATCATTCCACTACTTGGAGGCTCCTTTTCTGAGTAGTTTAAAGATAGGACCACATACATCATCCAATTGATTGATGAATCGACTGATGTATTGCAGTCATCCAAGAAAACCTCTGATCTCCTTTTCTGTTTTTGGAGGTGGCATTTCCAGAATTGCCTTCGACTTAGCAGGGTCCACTTCTATACCCCTCTTGCTGACCATGTGACCCAGGAAGACTCCAGATGAGGCTCCAAAGACACATTTGGCAGGATTGAGTTTGAGATTATATTGGCGAAGTCAAAGGAAGAATCGCCTTAATGCTTCTGAATGGCTTTCAACAATGGTGCCTTTGATTACCATGTCATCCACATAAACCTCAATTTCTTTATGCATCATGTCATGGAAAATCATAGTTGCCATCCTCTGGTAGGTTGCTCCAGCATTTTTAAGCCCAAATGGCATGACCCGGTAGCAATAGGTGCCCCGTTCAGTAATGAAAGCTGTCTTCTCTTTGTCAGGAGGATGAACCATGATTTGATTATACCCCGCAGCCAGATCGGTTAAGGAAACCAATTCAGAACCTGCCATACGGTCTACCAACAAATCAATGTGAGGTAAGGGAAAATCATCCTTAGGACATGCTTTATTCAGATCCCTGTAATCCACACACATTCTGACTTTGCCGTCTTTCTTGGGAACTAGCACAATGTTAGCCAGCCAGGATGGATAGTTGATGGGCTCAATGAAATTGTGATCCAGTAGCTTGGCAATTTCTTCTTTGATTGGAATAGACCATTATGTCTTAAGTCTTCTCAACTTCTGTTTGATGGGCTTAGCATCTGGATAAACTTGGATTTTGTGGACTGCGATGCTTGGATCCAACCCTGTCATGTCTTTCAGTTGCCATGCAAAATAGTCTTGAAAGTCTCTGATCATCCTTTCAATGTGATCCCTGTCTATGCATGCAGATGCAATGTATGTAATTTTTTGCATGTCATGAGTGCCAGCGTTGATGGGCTTTTTAATTGTGTCATCTTTTATTTCATTCATTTCATTTTTATTTGATGTCTCATTTAAGTTAGATTTAAAAGTTGGAACATCAAAGAAAGATGGAGACACAGAGTCGTAAAAGAAAAGATTTTGACTTTTATTGATTTCAAATGGGGATATGTCCCAGTTTACATCAAAAGAAAAAGTGAGACCCTTAAGGTCAAATATATCATCAATAGAAGAAATAGACTCAGATTCAGAAGATGAATCTATCTCAGATGGGGACTCTGACTCAGGTATGGATTCTGGTTCAGACTCTGGTTCTGGCTCAGATGGATAGAAGGGGCTCTCCTCAAAGGACCAATTTTGCAGTTCGGTCTCAGTGGGCTGGATTAAGGTGGAAAGGTCAGTTTTCTCCTCCTCAATAGTGAGCACGGATACTTCATCAAAGAGACTAGCCTCCATGTTCTCTTCCCAATCTCGACTGAGCATGTAGATCGGTTCATAATCTTCTATCTTAAGCCTGACATCAGAGAAAATTTCAAATCCGGGAATCAGTTTTTCAGTAATAGGGCAAACCCAAGGATCAGGAAAGTTACAGTAAGGAACTATGTCACCTTCCTTTATAAAATAGTTGTTTAGGGTTTTGAAGTAAGGCTGCATGGGCCAGTCATAAACCTCACCTCTCTTAAGGGCAGCTATTCTGTCTTTGGCCCGATTCTCCATCTCTTCCATATCCTCATCAGTGGGCTTGTACCCTAGCCCAAATGGTGGTGTTGCCACAGGATAATCTAGGAAGGATTTCAAGCCCTGTTGGCTTCTTCCCAAACCTAAACCAGGAAAGTAATTCATTTTGCGGAGCATGTTAGCAACAGCAATATTCCCAAAGGGGTCAAAATCAAAGGGAACGAATTTTTTACCCAATTCACCCTCAATGTATTGTATGAAGGAGAAGCCTGAAAGTGGATAAGAGGATAGCTCAGGCTGAATTTCAAGAATAGGAACAGAGCTTGGAATGTCTGGTCTTCCATGCATGTCCCCTTTTACAGTCACGATCCCATTTTTGAAAGGAAACTTGACCTTCTGGTGTAGGGAAGAAGGGATAGCCTTTGCTTGGTGGATCCAGGGCCTCCCCAGTAATAAGTTGAAGCAAGAAGGTACATCGATCACTTGGAACGGTATGGTGAAGGATGTTGGCCCAATGGTTACATCAATTATGGCTACTCCAAGGACCTCCCTCTTGGTGTTATCATACGCCCTTACAATCTGATATGAAGGGGTAAAATCAATAACCTCCAATCCTAAGCAGCTTGCCACTTTCAGAGGACACACGTTAAGAGCTGAACCATTATTAATAAGAACCATAGGCACAGTCTTTCCTCGTGTAACCACTGTGATATATAAGGCATTGTTGTGGTTAGGATCTCCTTCTGGAATGTCAGTTTCTCCAAAAGTAATAGATACCCCTTTTGCAGCAGAGGTAATAGAAGCCATAAGGTTTTCTGGTGTGATGTCAATTGGAGTTTGGCATTGATTCAGCGCCTTGCAAA
Source organism: Reutealis trisperma (assembly GCA_947687605.1). NCBI lineage: Eukaryota > Viridiplantae > Streptophyta > Magnoliopsida > Malpighiales > Euphorbiaceae > Reutealis > Reutealis trisperma. The sequence goes on along the minus strand of CANTUT010001791.1, from coordinate 12,245 downwards.
GAGCTTGGCGGTGAGGGTATGAAGATTGGATCAAACTCCAAATTGAAATGTTGGCTTGTGTCTTCTTGAGTTGTTTAAGAATGGGATCTTCGTCTGGTTCAAGAATCCCTTTTAATTTATCGGCTGGTACAGATACGGGTTGGGTAGGTTGTGTGTTTGGTTGGTTTTGGATAACTCTGCCTCTTCTGGTATGGCATCGATCTCCTTAACTAAGTTAGAGAGGTCTAGGACACAGTAATAGCTGGGATTTGGCTCTATCAAGGAGATAGGGTCAACTCCCTCATGATCATTTATGGCATTTACTGTGTGGTTAGGCAGGGGGTTGGTGTTGATGTTTGGTTGGGCTTTTGGGGGAATCAGGTCATTGGAGTCAATGAGGTCCTGAATTCTATGTCTAAGGGCCTTGCACGCATCTGTTTTGTGCCCAGGTCCCTGATGGTAATCACACCTCTCATGTGGGTTGTAATTTTTGGGAAGTGGATTGGGGACTGGTTTTGGCTCCAGAAGTTTTACCATATTTCCCTCAAGTAGCTTTTTCAGGATGATACTCGTGGGTACACCCCCAAGATCAGAAAACTGCCTCCTTTCAATGCGGATAGGCTTCTTGATTGTCATAGTATTAACTTTCCCCCCTTTCTGATTTGTTGAGGAAGTAACATTACCCTGATGAGCGGGCTTCTTGTATCTTGACCCTAATGGAGTGTCTTCTTTGATATGACCACTCTGTATTAAATCTTCAATTTTTGAAGCAGTGGCAATTAGGGCTTTGAAAGAAGACAGGTACTGAGTCTGTAGCCTTTCCTGGTAAACTAGCAAAAGGTTCTTGACAATGATGTCAATTTGCTCATTTTCAGGTGGTCGGTTTACCATTTGAGAAGCCTTCTTCCTCCACCTCGTAAGGAACAAGGAAAAGGATTCCTTAGCATTCTGCTTGGTGGTCTCGAGGTCTCTTCTGGTTACATCGACCTCGATGTTGTAATGATACTGTGAAACAAAAATATTGCAGATGTCTTCCCAAGTCCGCTTCTTGGTGACATCCAAATCCACAAACCACTTCACAGCTGGTCCGGTCAATGATTATTGGAATAATTGGGCTAGAAGTTGATTATCTACACCCAATGGCTGCATAGCTCCCACATAGACTTTGAGGTGGGTCTTGGGACAGGTAGTCCCATCAAATTTATCAAATTCAGGCATCCTGAATATGGGAGGAACCCTTGCATCAGGGAACAAGCTTAAGGATTCTGTATCAATCAAATCCTCCTTCTTCTTTATCCCTAACAGCATCTTCTCCATGCACTCCATCTTGTCCATGCAGGCTTTTATCTCAGGGTCAACCTCCTTCCTTTGGAAAGGATCCGCGGGTTGGGAGGTGGAGGTAGAAGTGATGTTTGGTGAGTTATTCTTGAGGAACTTGGGTGATGGGATTGGTAGTGGTGGGATGGCATCAGTGTTTGCCGTTTCTTTGTCTTTGGATTCAACTCTGGAAGTAGATCCATAGACAGGATAATAGGTGGGTTTTGGGTCAATTTTGAATGATTTTGGCTCAGTGGGGTTTTGGGCCAGAGAGGTCTGTTCCAGCATGGTTCGGACATCCTCCATGATTGCCCTCCTTTGGGCTCTCAGCATGTCTTGGAAAAGGGCCTCTTGCCTTTTCATGATGATTTCTTGATGCTCAGAAAGTTTGGAAAACAATTCATCAAAGATCTCATCAGCCCTGGTAGTAGTGGTCTCTTCTCCAGCAACAGACATTTTTTCAACCTTTAGGATAAAGAAAATAAAGCTGGGTCAGTTTCTAGCTTTGGTATGGAATGAACATCATGGAATATATTTGGGACCATGGGCTGACATGGGTTTTTGGGACTAGCAGTGTTTGAGTGGAATTAAGACTCTCCAACTTTATAAGGTTTCATGCATGCATGCATGTATGCATGAATGGAAAAAAAAAAAAAAAAAAGGTTTCATGATAATGACATACCAAGTTTCAGTATTATGGTACATACAACCCTAAAGGAATGGTTCTATAAGTCATTACATGAAAGGATTAGGGTGGTTTTGAAGGGAACCCATCACACTAGAGATGCGATATACCTAACCACATGTGAGACAAGGAGCCTCGCGTGGCTCAAATGGTACGTGCATACTCGTTACACCTCTAAAAGGATTAAAGGATACGTCGTGGGCTGGATGATTTCACTATCGGCAAGCAGACCTAAGGAAGGTTGCCCACTCGATGTTACTTTCTATCCTTTGTTTTCCTAGGAAACTAGGGTCTTGTGGACAAGGAGTCCGATGCACTGATGCATGAAAGAGTTATTTTGTTTTTAAAGCCAAACTTTGGTATTATACCAAAAGTAATCTACTTTATCTTTTATTTGAAAAAGATTTTATAGTCCCCAGTGGAGTCGCCAACTGTGAGACCTCACCCGAGCACCGGCCCTATCCGCGAAGGGATCAAAATATTCTTCGGGAGAAACTCCACGATTGGAACTCGCTGTGAGTTTGGAAAATTGATTTTTGTATTTTGAAGGTTGAAAAAGTGAGTTGCCACTTTAATTTATTTATTTTAATTGGGAAAATTAAAGAAAACCCAACATGATTGACTCCAAAATAATTTGGTTTATCCTAATGGAAAAGTGCACCAATCCACGAGTAACCAAGGAGGGCTCGGGGATCAGATTTTGGTAATTACATAATTTAAGAAAATATTATTTTCTTTAGCTTGGCTTGAAATGCAAAATAACTCTTGAAAAGGATTTTTGTGTATGCATGAACAAGAATATAATGATGAATGAGATAGATATATATATATGAGGTGATGCAATGACAATAATAAATAAATAGGAAAAATAAATCCTACTTAATTATTACAATATCAAAACAAATGAAATAAAGGGAATCCTTCCTCTAGCCCTTATGGGTACTAGGGAAAGCACACATTCCCCAAAATAAACTGAAAACAAAATCACAAAATAAAGGATTAATGTGAATAAATAAAAGTAAAACAATATTGATAAAAAGATTTTTGGAGTTGATGCCTTTCAGAATGGCAGCCTGCGTATCCTATTGAATAGGAATCAAACCCCACGCAGTTCTCTCTTCTTGCGAAGGAGGGGTTTTAGAAATGTGTTGATTTGCTTATTAACTTAATTCTGATCCTTAAATTAATAAGTTTTTTTTTTAGATCTTTTCAGTTTTAGACCTAAAGAAAATTCTAGATCTGAATTTAGAATTTTAAAATAAGAAAGGGATTATACCTTTGCTTTTCTTGGCTTTCAAACGAATGGAACTAGTTTGGCTCAGGATCTCAACTCCACCTTGAATTCAAAGGAAGCTTGGAATCTAGATCTAGAAGCAGCAACTATGTGAGTATAAGAACAAAAAATATGCCTGAATTGCTTTGAAATGCTCTGAAAATGCTTTAGAATCTATTAAGAATTATTGGGATTCGTGTTAAACTATGCCAAATGAGGCTGGAAGAGGCTCCTATTTATAAAGCTGACAGAGGAGGTGCCGGCGGTACGGACGGCGGCATCGGCGAGGCACCGGCGGCAGGCGCGGCACTGCTGACACGCTGGTCGTCTGGGCAGCATTCCATACATGCCGCCATTCCGGCGGCATGATTTCCATAGCGCACCGACGGCATGGTAATTTACCGGCCGCACGGCATGAGTGCCGCCTCCTGGGCGGCACGATTTCCATGCCGTACCGGCGGCATGGTAGTTTTACGGCGGCACGTCATACGTGCCGCCTCCTAGGCGGCATGAAAATTGTGCCTCCCTGTGCCACTCGCGCGGCTCGATCTGTTTCTATCTATTTCGGGCCTGTTTCAGCTCCGATTCGAGCTCTGCTTGATTCTGTGGATTCGTAATTGAAAGACGGTCCACTGGAGGTGCATTTTTGAGGGTTTACAATAAGCATGTAACATTTGATTGTGAATGATGAATTAATCTTCTATATTCTATGTTGTATTGTGGTTATGATTGATGGATGGAGATCGGGAGGATGCAGTACCACTTAGGAACTTTTAAGATGAATATGGTTATGGATAATATTATGATTATGATTCTCTTGAGATTTAGAAGATGATCTATAACTGATGGATGCTGGCCGGGCTTGCTCATCACCAGGGCCGCTGTCAGTCGGGTCAGGGCTGCGTGGTACAAACCAGTGACGGCCGAGCCCCTTGGATATAAGAGATAGATTATTGGATTCAGAGAGCCAGGATAGTGGGATCAGCTCCCCATATTGAGATTATAGTGGTACTGTGGACCGTATCTCGTCCTTATTTAATGATATGAATTGTTTGTCTCTATGACATAGTGTATAGCATGTGCATTAGACATCTATCTGTAGGATATTAGTTTAATATATTAGCTGGTATCTATGAGGTCTTGCCCGAGCACCAGCCCGATCCGCTAGAGAGAACCGGGATGCTCATTCGGGTTTAGACTCATGATGGAATCCTCGGGTTCAGATTTAGTTGATTTTGAAAATTGATTTTTGGGAGTCGCCACCTTAATTTTATTTAGTTGGGAAAAATATTAAGGAAAAAACCCAAATTGACTCCAATTCATTAATTTCTAAATTAATTTGCCCAAGGATAAAAATCACTAGCTTCGAACCAGGTTGAGTTCGGGGACTAGGTTTTTAGTTTTAAATAATCAAAATTTGGCTCTTAAGTTTAATTTGACTTGAAAATTGGATTTCATAAATGACATTTATAAGATGATTTTAAAAAAATGCATGAATATGACAAAATATGAATGAATGGTGAAAATAAAACATTAACAAATTAATTAAAAAAAAAGGGAAAAGAGATTGATTGGGATTTGGATTTGAGGTTTGGATTTAGATTTCAAACGTGCCTACGTACCCCATTGAATGGGGATCAAAACCCACGTAGTTCGTTCCACTGTTAAGTGGAGGGGTTTAAGAGTTGATCAAGTTGATTTTGGTTTGGGTGTATTGAAAGTGAGGGAAAAGACTGATACCTTGACTTTTGGTGGGCGAAGGGTTTTATCATACCGAAATTCTGTTTTATCGGGACCGGATGATTGGATGGATTGAAAGATTAATTAATTAATGATTAATTAATTAATATGATGAAAAGGATGGATGGATTAATTAATTAAAAAGATTAATTAATTAATTTAGATGAAAGGTGGATTAAGAAAAATGATTAATTTGATTTTAGAAAAAAAGTAATTAATTAATTAAAAGGATTAATTAATTAATTTAGATGAAAAGTGGATTAAGAAAAATGATTGATTTGATTTTGGAAAAAAGTGATTATTTAATTAAGTAAAAAGATTAATTAATTAATTAATTTTAATTTTAAAAAAAAAATTTAGTTAATTAAAAAGATTAATTAATTTGATTAGGGTGAGATAATTAATTAATTAAAAAGATTAATTAATTAATTAGAGAGTGATTGGAGGGAGAAAAAGAGAAAAATTTGAGGATAGTAATCTACTCAAATTCAAGAGGTGTGTTGGAATGAGAAGTGAAGGAGGGTATTTATAGGAAAAGTGAGTGAGCGTAGTTTAGGTAATGAAAATGTGAAAAGACCATGAGGGGTAGGGCTAGAAATGGTTGAAAATTGGACTGAAAGAGGTAAAATAGTCATTTTCTGCGTAGGTGGGGCCCACAGAGACCAGAGCTTGCAGAGCCTGGTGCGGCGCCACACAAAGGGCATGTGGCACTGCATAGCTCTGATGCGGCGCCGCACGCCACGTGGCGCTAGCATGCTTTTCGAGGCAGTTCTCTCTCTTTTTTTTTTTTTTTAGAGATTGGTTGTTGGTATGGAGTTTGAGAAATTTGGATGCCTGGTGGCAATATAAATGAAGTCTAAAAACTTTTCTTTCGAGGACGCTGCCCCCAAACCCCTGCCCACTAACTGGTTAGCGGGACCACCTTAATAGCTTCGAACAATGAATTAAATTCAGCAAGTGCTAAGGCTGCAGTTGGATGCTGAGGGTGTAAAATTAAGGGTTCACAGTATCATTCAATGAGTCGGACGCTCATTCCTGTTTATCTTGTTGTTTTCAGGTCAGGGAATGAGCCTGTGAAGGAAATATAATTGAGTAAACTGCCAATTTTCCTTCGGCAGTAACTTGTAATATTGAGTATTAAGGTTATATGTAATATATGTATAATTATAAATATAGCTCTAGAACTCCACAATGTTACACTCTGTACTTGTACATTGTTTATTATTCAGTTATGTACTCAACAAGTTGTAATCTGTTGTTAAGTAGAATCCTTATGTAATTATTTCATTTATGAGGTAAACCAATTGTTGGCCCAACGAGTTTGTATTTTATGTTGATATTTATTTGGATCTGCTTAACTTAATTGGGCCCATAGGCCCTTTCAGTTCTGGACTTCTGTTGTGTGTTTTGGGTTAGGCTTACTACGGGCACTGGTAGCCACGTGCATTTCTCGTGTTCTAGTGCCAGTCACGTGCCCTCGGGTTTAGGTCACGACAAAAGTGGTATCAGAGCAAAGATCTTGCGACTTTTAATATATTCAGTGTTGTGGGTCCTTATTTCTGTAACATGCAGAGTGTAGGATTTCTAATCGTCTTTTTGAGTTTCTCTTGTTTCTAATTCAACGTTAACGTGGGATAACAATGAGATTTTTGTTATAAGTGAGCTTAATGCTTATCTGTTAAGAGTTAATACAGTTGTTAATTATCAGTTAGGAAGTATAAGAGATATGGTCATGTCAGTGATATCTTTGTTTTTCTTGATTATTAGAGTATCAAGTTTGGAGAGTTGCTTTGTTAGTATTTTATAGTACTGGGAATACTCTATTACCTAAAAGATAAGATAAGCTCTAACTTGCTTTATTTTTGTTGGTCCCGTGAGTGATTGATTAATTCCAGTCACATGCAGATGAACATTTGTCACCTTAGACAGAGTTGAGAATTGTAGTTATTTGACTGGTCTCATTAGTTATATCCAAACAAGACTTTGTTATTAGCTAAACCAATTTTCAAGGAAAGTTTATTGTAGTTTTGTCGGTAAGGAAACTGAGTTTAGTACTTATTGGCGACGCAGGTATTAGGCAATTCACCATCTAGTTCTAATTTTCTTCCTCTTTTGAAAATTTTCTCTTGACCTACTAGTTACCTTTTTTAAATATCAGCTTAATTTTATGGCATCTTCTTCATCTTCCTCTCCCTCTGGACCTGATCTTTTTCTTTACCAAGGCCTTCCCCTAGAAATTTGAAGCAATATTTCTGAAAAAGCCCTTAAGAATTTAGCTTCTGAGCAAATCTTTAAGTATCAAACATGTCTTATTCGAAAGTATGGCTCTCGATTTGTGAAAGAACTAACTATCCACCCTGACTATCCTTTTCTGAGGCCATATGCTTTCATGGATATGACAGTGGATTCATTTTGGATATGGCCTAAAGAATTCCTTTACTTCCTGTAGTATTTCCTTCATCTCTATCATATTGCTATAGAAATTCAACCCTTTCATTTTCTAAGGTACATCCAGTGTTTGGATGGCAACAACGCAGCTAACCCACATTTGGTTACTTTCCTGCGTTGGTTTAATCCTTTGGATCGGTGGATGAGATTTCATATCACGAGTTTGGGTAAGTCTTTTTGGACAGATGGTCCTACCGTTCGAACTCTATTGGTTTTTCATCATCCTTATACTGCTGTGAGTGATCTTTCAAGTACTCGTCTAGTCGTGAATCCTCAAGTTCTTATCTATAAGTCTTGTTATTTTTCATTTTATAAGGACGTCTTTGATTATACAGACATTTTATGTGTGAGAAAAATAATGCTCCTTTGCGTGAGATGTGGCCCCTAGTGAACCCAATGCTCCATGGTGGAATTTTTCTCTTGAGTACTGTTGCAAGATTAATAATGCTCTGTATGATTGAGATCAGAATTGTCTTAAAGAGTTGTATCGAAGAGATGGTCCTTAGCCCATAGTGCCTAATGATGATAAGTTTGACCCCACCAATCATATTTGGACTCACCTCATGGAACCTTCTTCAGACTCTACTGAATTTGATGAGACAGCCTTCTTCAGCCAGTATGATGATGATGATGATGATGCTATGAATTTGTCTCCCTCGCATGAGCCTATCAAGAAGTGATAGGTTAAGAAATTTGTTGTGGTTGTCAGTGGTAGTTATGGTATGAGACCTGCTAGGTTTGTAGGGTCCTGGATCTGTGTATGTATATTTTCTTTCTTTCCTTCTTGTGATGGAATAATTTTCTTTTTCTTTTTGGTTGTGATGTGTGGAGGCTTGTTGAGGCAGATAACGGGACTAGAGACACTGCTTCAGTAAGTTGTGTAACCCTAGGTGTTGTACCCCTTTTTCTGTATAAGTTATGTGTAATATAATATATAAGAATAATTAAGTTTGAGTGTATTTTGCATAATTCTTAATGACTGTGATGATTTAGGAGTTCATAGATTTAAGTAAAATTAATTTAATGATTATAAGGTTTATTAAATTGGACTATTTTAATGAAATAGAACAAAGATCATGATATGGTTTTAGGTTAGAATTTAAGAAAGATAAGAAATTGAATTTAAGGATCTCCGAGAACTTAATCTAGAAAGGGTATAAATGATCTTGTGCAAAATTTTAAATGATTTGGGAATGGACTGTTTAAATGAATTTAAAGATGATAATTGATTTTAAAGTACGATTTTAACACCAGTTTTGAGAATTTATTATTTTAAGACTCTGTACTCATATCCAGTGTGTCTGTCTGTCTACATTCATTGAGTCATGCATTATAAAGTTATTAATCATTATTCATATATCATGTCCTTCATTGATCATTGCATTAAGATTGCATATCGTGTAGCATCTTTGGACACAGTATCTTGAGTTCTAAAATAAAAGTGAAAATGTTTTAATTACTACGAATGATTTTAACTAGTTTTGCAAATTTGAACAATTTTGGAATATGCCTGAAGTGGATTTAAGTTCTCAGAATGAGATAATATTTTGGGGTATTAGAGTCTATATTATATTGTGGGAAGGATTAAAGATTAAGTATTGATTTTTATTAAGGAAAAGAATTTTAGTATGCCATAAGTATAGTTATTATTTGAACATATTCATGAAGTATATATGTTTAAGTTGAGATCAAAAATAGAATGGCATAGATTAAGAAACACATAAAACATGCATGGAGATTTTATTGAGTATTAGTAATAGTAGTAAATTCATTATTTTGATGTGGATAAATGAAAGGATTAGCAATATGAAATATAGTGAGATGTTAGCGAAAATTTCGAAGTAAGATAATGTTATGGGTTAAGTGTATAGGGTTGTGAGGTAATAGTTGTTTAAGCTATAACGTTAAAGTATTTTATAGAAAGAGAATAAGTCGGAAATAATTGTCAGCATGTAAGATGTGTTTAGAGTTAACAGAATTTCTCAATGACTCTATTAATATAAAGGATGTTGAAATGAATGGTAAAATTTATGGTTTTGTATATCAATTGGTGAAATAAAAGTTTATATATATATTGAGGAAATTAGTTAAAACAAGTAAGAGTGGGAAGCAAATTATTAAATATTGATATGTTTTATTTGATGAAATGATTTAGAAAATTACTATTGGAGTTATTGTCATGATTAAATATAATAGAAATTATAATTTTGGTGAGAATATTTATCAAGGTTATGTGAGGTTAAGTAATAATTATTAGTCTGAAAATGAATTATGGAATATTAAGAGTGGTAGTAATTTAGAAT
>CANTUT010001790.1:25000-32500 GCA_947687605.1 Reutealis trisperma | reverse complement strand
ATTTACTATCTATTATTTGATTGACCAATCCTTTATATTGGAATGGGTGAAGAGTCAAATGTTTTGGCAATTCCTCCTGGGGGGATGAATCAAGATAATTTTGAATCATAGTTCTAGATTTTTGTTCATCCTTCGCTGTAATAATATCTCGGGGGTTGCAGCGATAACTTGGTATATCTACTATACGACCATTAACTAAAATATGTCTATGATTAACTAATTGGCGGGCTCGAGGAATAGTTGACGCCATCCCCAATCGAAAAAGGATGTTATCCAAACGCATTTCAAGTAATTGTAGTAAAACATGACCTGTTGACCCTTTGGCTTTTGCGGCGATACGAACGTATTTAAGTAATTGTCGTTCTGTAAGACCATAATGAAAACGTAATTTTTGTTTTTCTTCTAAACGAATACGATATTGAGATTTTTTACCGGAGCGTGATTGATTTCTAAGATCGCTCCCGGCTCTAGGCCTTTTACTAGTTAGTCCCGGTAAAGCCCCCAGACGGCGTATTTTTTTGAAACGAGGCCCTCGGTAACGTGACATAAAAACTCCTTGTTTTCCTTATTTTATTGAATTTTCAGAAACCTAAATTAAAACTGAACTAAAGGATAAATATGATAAATGAAGCAAAATCTACTGAAGTAGTAGACTACAAAAAATAATGAGATGGATTGTATCAATATCCAGACCTTATGGTATATATACCAATAATGTATATATAAAAAAAGGCCCTTTTCGTGCTCTTGATTTGTTCTACAGAGATTTAACTACTCTAACTTTTATTCATAGTTGGAAGTTTCCACTACATAATAACCGGGCACCCTTGGAAAAAAGGGAAAGAGGCCTTTTAGAGAAGCCTTTTCAATATTAATATTCTTTGATTTCAAAAAAACATTATCAATCATGTAAAAACAAATAGAGAAAAGCCAGCTATCGGAGTCGAACCGATGACCATCGCATTACAAATGCGATGCTCTAACCTCTGAGCTAAGCGGGCTCACATAACAGAAATTGTACATGCATAGGAATTTAGTAAACTAATGGAATCTTGGCTATTAACTTTTTATTCTTTTCATTGTTAGTTATTTTCAGTCTTAGTTATTCATAATTAATATGAATATGGAAAAAAGAAAAAGAATCGATCGTTCGAGTAGTCAAAATTGCACGAGAAAAAATGAGAGTAAGAGAAGTATATATAAAAAATGTGGTATATATACATCTATATTGAATTTGCGGGTAGAGAAATGATAGAATCCTTTCTGATTAGACTAATTAGACTAAATAAGGGTCTCTGATAGAGATGAAAGAAGATAGATACGAAAAAAAAAGAAGAAACACTTTTTAGAAGAATTGGTATCTAATGACTTCAACAGTTCCAGTAGAATATAAATGAAAAAGGGGGAATGGGATAATAATAAGATCTTAATCTCAAAACAAAAAAGGGGATATGGCGAAATTGGTAGACGCTACGGACTTAATTGGATTGAGCCTTGGTATGGAAACTTACTAAGTGATAACTTTCAAATTCAGAGAAACCCTGGAATTAAAAATGGGCAATCCTGAGCCAAATCCTGTTTTCCGAAAACAAACAAAGGTTCAAAAAGACAGAATAAAAAAAGGATAGGTGCAGAGACTCAATGGAAGCCGTTCTAACAAATGGAGTTGACTGCGTTGCATTAGTAAAGTAAAGAAATCCTTCCGTCAAAACTCCAGAAAGGATAAAGTAAAGGATAACCCTATATACATACGTATACGTATTGAAATACTATCGCAAATGATTAATCAAATGATTAATAAGGGCCGAATCCATATTTTTTTATCTTTATATGAAAAATGAAATAAAAAAAAATTGTTTTGAATTGATTCCAAGTTGAAGAAACGATTGAATTTTAATTGATCAAATCATTCACTCCATAGTCTGATAGATAATTGATTAATCGGACGAGAATAAAGATAGAGTCCCATTCTACATGTCAATATCGACAACAAGGAAATTTATAGTAAGAGGAAAATCCGTCGACTTTAGAAATCGTGAGGGTTCAAGTCCCTCTATCCCCAAAAAAAGCCCGCTCGACTCCTTAATTTAATTATTTTTATCCTATTCTCTCTGTTCGTTAAATGAACATCTTTGAGCAAAACAAGGAATCCCCGTGGGAAATTGGAATGATTAACAATCGAAATCATTATTCGAACTGAAATTTATGAAGTCGTCTTTTTATTCTTTCTTTTTATTTTAAAGATACAAAAACATTCCAGGTCTGGTAAGACTTTAGAATACTTTTTCCTCTTTTTTTTAATTGACATAGACCCAAGTCGTTTAGTAAAATGAGGAAGACGACGCGTCGAAAATGGTCGGGATAGCTCAGCAGGTAGAGCAGAGGACTGAAAATCCTCGTGTCACCAGTTCAAATCTGGTTCCTGACGCATGATACATTTATGTATGAGTGTCTATTCTACAACTTAATTAAATTAATTGATATAGATCGGATATAGATCGGCATACATATTCATTAATACATATTCATTAAGAGTATAGATCATGATATATGCTTAACTTATCCATCTAAATGTCTGGAGATATAGCCTTTTTAGATGTTTATGTTATAAAAAAAGTATATAAAAAAAAAATAAAAAAAAAATTAGATTAGGTTTCCTCTTCTTTTTTCTTTAATTTGTTTATTTTATAATGTAATGTGTCTCCTCTCGTTCAAAAAGAATGTTTCTTCTTCATATAGATTCAAAAGGTTATAGTTAAATTAGTTAGTTAAAATCTAGTCTATATCTATAATATCTATAGGAGTTGAAGGGTGGAAATACCCAAGTTTCATCTCAGATACAGTATAAATAGAATCCGATCCTCTTTCATTTCTTTGTATTTATTTTCTTTCATATTCTATTTTTTCATTCCCTCCTATGTTATGTGACTTTATATAGCTCATCTAAGGGATGTGCGCGGTACAAAGTTCATAATGCAGAATTCATTTAGTTCATCCTATTAGCGCGACTCGTCCAAAAAAATAAATACCTTCCAAATTTGAGAATTCAATGAATCCCTAATTGTATTATTTTTTTTTTTATTTATTTAGTCTATCCATAATAATATGGATGAGACTTTAATGAATCTGTTAATCTATAAGAGAGCGTACAAATATTCCTTGAATATCTGAAGTTGTAACACTGAAGATTAGTTTCTTATTATTCAATGAGCATCTTGTATTTCATAAAAATTGGGAGCAATATAATCCTTACGTAAGGGCCACCCTACCCAACTTTCCGACATTAAGATACGTTTCAGACGCGGATGATTATCATAAAAGATTCCCAGCATATCATATGATTCCCTTTCTGGAAAATCCGCACTTTTCCAAACCCAGAAAACAGACGGAATTCTAGGATTCTTCCTCGGGGAAAATACTTTTATACATACTTCTTCTGGTTGATCTATACCATACTCTATTCTCGTAAGATGATATACACTAGCTAACAGCCCGCCCGGTGCTACATCATAGGCACATTGCGAACGCAGATAATTGTAACCATATATATATATAATGACAGCAATGGAATGCCAATCTTCGGGCTTTATTTGTAAAGTCTCTATTCCTTGGTAATCAAAACCCAAAGATCTATGAACTAGTCCATGTTTGACTAGCCAAGCAGACAAATGACCCTGCATCTTTTTTCTCTCTCCCGCATTTATATTTGTATAATATTAAGTATTTCACATTTACGATGAAATTTATGAAGATTGACTTGCCTTTTGTTATTCTGTACAAACGAATCCTTCCTCTAATTTACTAATTCGTGGGACGATACTGACTTTTTATATTTGAAAAATGTTTCAGGAGGGATCTTTGAAGTAGACGGCGGTTGATAGAGTAATCCTCGATTATAATTTCCAGTATGAGTAGTGCGTTCAATATTAAACTTGTGATTGGTAGTAAAACACCGATTCCCCGGTTGAGACCTAATTCGATCTTCATAAATTTCTCGAGATATTTTTTTACGAAGTTTTGTTATAGCATCTATAACCGCCTCCGGTTTAGGCGGACAGCCTGGCAAATAGACATCTACAGGAATTAGTTTATCGACTCCCCGAACAGTACTATAAGAATCGGTACTAAACATCCCCCCTGTAATTGTACATGCCCCCATGGCAATAACATATTTTGGTTCTGGCATTTGTTCATATAGTCTCACTAAAGAAGGAGCCATTTTCATGGTTACTGTGCCGGCTGTTAAAATCAGGTCCGCTTGTCTAGGACTAGATCTTGGTACTAGTCCATAACGATCAAAGTCGAATCGTGAGCCTATTAATGAAGCAAATTCGATGAAGCAACAACTGGTACCATAGAGAAGTGGCCATAAACTGGAGAGTCTTGACCAATTTGAAAGATCATTTGATGTAGTTGAAATAACTGAAATTTGAGTTGTTTGATCAAGTAAGGGAAACTCAATAGAATTCATAATTGTCTCAATGTTATTTTTTTTCATTGTTTTTTGCGGAATATTCACGAACTAAGACCATTCTAATGCTCCTTTTCTCCATGCATAAACTAAACCAACAATTAGGATAAGCACGAAAATTAAAGCTTCTATAAATACGGATAACCCCAATACATCAAAACTCATTGCCCATGGATAAAGAAAAACAGTTTCAACATCAAAAACAACAAAAACTAGAGCAAACATATAATAACGGATTCGAAATTGTAACCAAGCATCGCCCATTGGTTCTATACCCGATTCATAACTAGAAAGTTTCTCCGGCCCTTTTCTAATCGGGGATAAACCCCCGGAAATTAGAAATGCTAAAATAGGAATAACACTTGATATTATTAGAAATGCCCAGAATATATCATATTCGTAAATCAGAAACATAGGCGCACTCCTATGAATGTGGAAAATATACTAGATTAGTCGAGTCGAATTGGAATTAATTCCTAACTCATCCATAACCGGTTAGTCAAAACAACAATTTATTTTGATTCAACCACCTAGTTTTCTTTGTTTGCTTTGGTACATGTCTCCTTTCAAGATTCATCGACTATAATTTTTCCATTATGTTTACTTCGATTTTTTCGATATTGATATAATATTGATATAGTCTATTGATATAGTATAAATATATATTGCTCTTATATAAATCTCCCCTCGCTTTTTCACTTCACTTCGGATTCTCCCTAAAAAATGGGGAATTCAAAATCAAATTTTCATTTTTTTGTTTAGTTGTTTAGAACTTTTAAATTCTATTAGAAATTGTTATTTTAGTAGAAATTAAAAAAGTAGAAATTAAAAATTGAGAAATTAAAAAATGGAATATTCTAAATTGAAAGAAATTGAAAAATTTTTTATTCTATTTCTATTCTATTTATATATTTATTATATATTTAGTTATATATTTATTATTCTATATTTAATATATTTAATATTCTAGAATGAATATTCTAGAATATTCTATTTAATTTATAAGTATTTTTTTTTTTTATTTAATATTCATTATTATTATTTTTTTATTTTATTTATTATTTTTTTATTTTATATTTTTATTTTATATTCTATTTTTATATTATATATATTTCTATTTTATATATTTTAATTATATATTTAATATTATTTATTTAATTATTAATATTATTTATTTAATTAAATATAACTATATATTTTATTATATATATCCATTTTTTAAATATATATATTTAAATATTTTCTATTTTATTTATTTTTTTTTAGGGCTATACGGACTCGAACCGTAGACTTTCTCGGTAAAACAGATCAAACTTATTATTAGCAAAATGATTCGAACTTTTTCAAAGACCCAACATGCATTTTTTTGCATTGGGCTCGTTCATTAACTGATATAAATAATCAGTTAGTCTACCATAATTCTCTTGGCAGAAAGATAAGAAGATGGCTCCATGTGCTCTGATTTATGGATTCCGATCGGAGAGCACTACCAAAGTGTTTCAAAGAAGGATTTATCCTGACGTAGGTCTGCTTTTTTTTGGCTTAGATCAACCTAAGTTAAATGGAATTTCCATCGCCCCACTTCTGATTAAAGAATTAAATATGAAACTTCATACACCTTAAAGTTCATAGGATAGGACGAAAAGAGAATTTTTTGAGGTCCTTATACTCATTATGCCTAGCATTGAATAGACTGGGTATTCCCCTTATCAAGGTCTTAAATCAATGATGGGTTCTATTGGGCGTCTAAAAAGGCACCTAAATTGGACCGAACCTTTTATGTCAGGCTATTGTTCTTTTGTTCCCTAAAAGTCATGGAGTAAGACATCGATTTCTCAATAAGTCTTTTGATTACATGATGGACTCCTTTGAAAAAAAAAAACATTGGCGCGCGTGTAAACGAGGTGCTCTACCTAACTGAGCTATAGCCCTTGTGCTTATGATACATATTTTATCATGTCGATAATTTCTTGTCAAGATAAATATTATCTGATCCAACATCCTATTTCTTTGATCTCTTTGATCCGTATTGCTTATAAATAATATTCCATTTATAATTAATATTACATTTATAACCCATCGATGGGACGGATTCCATTTCTTTCTCTTTGTAATGATAAATGACCTACTTAACTCAGTGGTTAGAGTATTGCTTTCATACGGCGGGAGTCATTGGTTCAAATCCAATAGTAGGTAGAACTTATTAGATATCAGAACCAATGCTATCTAATAAGTTTTTTTACTCACCTTATTTACTTTATTGATTTTTTTTCTCTTTTTCGTTCCATTCTATTTCATTTTTGAATTGAAAAAAAAAAATTTTCGTTGTATTAGAATCTGATTCTACTTATGATTCTACTCATTCTACTTATGATTCTATTCAATTGGCCGAATAAAAAAAAAAATAGGGTGTATAAACAGAACTTCTGTTTATACAGAAGTTCTTTTGATTATTCGGACGCACCAACTAGTTACGAAATTTCATTGATAGCCTCTACGCGTGCCCTAGCTCGTCTGAGAGCTAGATTTGCCTCAATTATTTGTCTCCTGCCTTCTGCTTTTCTCAAGTTAGCTTCTGCTATTTCAAGAGTTTGCTGAGCTTCTTGTGGATCAATGTCACTACCCTTTTCTGCATCATTTACTAAAACAGTAATCTCATTATTGCCTATTCTAGCAAAACCACCCATCAGAGCCATCGTTAACCATTGGTCAGTAAGGCGTATTCTCAAAATACCGATATCGACGGCTGTGGCAATAGGCGCATGATTTGGTAATACGCCAATTTGTCCACTATTAGTAGATAAAATGATTTCTTTCACTTCCGAATCCCAAACAATTCGATTCGGGGTCAGTACACAAAGATTTAAGGTCATTTCTTCAAGTTGTTCTCCGTTTCTAAGTTCGTAGCCTTCGCAGTAGCTTCATCAATATTACCTACCAAATAAAAGGCCTGTTCAGGGAGACTATCTAATTCTCCGGAAAGGATCAATTTAAACCCTCTAATTGTTTCTGCTAGACCGACATATTTC
>CANTUT010001790.1:5000-20000 GCA_947687605.1 Reutealis trisperma | reverse complement strand
TTTTGAAGTCAAGAATGAATATTTGTGAACAATGTGGATATCATTTGAAAATGAATAGTTCAGATAGAATTGAACTTTCGATTGACCCAGGCACTTGGGATTCTATGGATGAAGACATGGTATCTCTGGATCCCATTGAATTTCATTCAGAAGAAGAACCTTATAAAGATCGTATTGATTCTTATCAAAAAAAGACAGGATTAACCGAGGCTGTTCAAACAGGCACAGGTCAACTAAACGGTATTCCCATAGCAATTGGGGTTATGGATTTTCAGTTTATGGGGGGGAGTATGGGATCTGTAGTAGGGGAGAAAATCACTCGTTTGATCGAGTATGCTACCAATAAATTTTTACCTCTTATTTTAGTGTGTGCTTCCGGAGGAGCACGCATGCAAGAAGGAAGTTTGAGTTTGATGCAAATGGCTAAAATATCTTCTGCTTTATATGATTATCAATCGAATAAAAAGTTATTTTATGTATCAATCCTTACATCTCCTACGACTGGTGGGGTGACAGCCAGTTTTGGTATGTTGGGGGATATCATTATTGCTGAACCTAACGCCTATATTGCATTTGCAGGTAAAAGAGTAATTGAACAAACATTGAATAAGACAGTACCTGAAGGTTCACAATCGGCCGAATTTTTATTCCATAAGGGCTTATTCGATCCAATCGTACCACGTAATCCTTTAAAAGGCGTTCTGGATGAGTTACTTCAGCTCCACGATTTCTTTCCTTTGAATCATAAATCAAGTGGAGTCTTAAGTTAATTAAATTAGTTAATTCAATTGAATTTAATTTAGTTAAAAATAAAAAATTTCGTTAAAAATGAAAAATTCTTTTTTTTCTGGCGAGCAGATATGGGAAAAATCCGAAGAATGGATTTTTTTGTGACATAAGAGCAAATTGTAGAAAGAATCATGCAGATAAGTTTTTTTTACCGATATTCTTGATTACTAATTAAGAAACCTCCATCAACAAGAAAAAAAGAGTGAATTCTTTTTCCGTGAAAAAAAAAAATTGGCAAGGTAAATAAAACGAATTTTATGTTCTTTTCTTACCTATGCATAGAAAATAGAGAGTCTTGCATATTTATATATATATCTCCAGGGAATCCCCCTTTTTACTAATCCGATCGGATTATAAATTATACGAATTTTTCGGGAATTTATAAACAGAAAACCTCTTTATTTTTATTAAAGTCAAATTCTAAAATTAAAGTTATAAGACAATAAAAAAAAAGATAAGAATAAAAAATAAGTGGATTATCATAGATATTTCATGTAGAAATAAAATAGAAATAAGTTATGTTATTTAGTTAGTTCTACACTCTTTGCACTTTATTATATATACTCACTTAGATCTACTTAGTAGAATTCTATACGAATTATAATGATTATAAAATATCTTTCTAATACTAATAATATTAAAATATTAAAATATTAATATAATAATTAATATAAAATATATAAAATATAATAATTAACATAATAATAAAAAACAGGTACAAATATTAAATCGAGGTGCCCATTCTATGACAATTCTCAACAATTTACCCTCCATTTTTGTGCCTTTAGTGGGCTTAGTATTTCCGGCAATTGCAATGGCTTCTTTATCTCTTCATGTTCAAAAAAACAAGATTTTTTAGATCTGATTAGGCCCGATGGGGCTAGATTTCATTTCTTTTTTATTTTTCAAGACTTAGTTAGATTTGGATCATAATATGGATATCTCTTTAGTAGAAATATGATAGAATATGCAGGCCGTTCCCTCAAACATAAATGAAAATGAAAGGGTTCTTATGCAGGCGTAAATATTATATATGAGTAAATGAACTATTTGAAAATAAATCGAGACTGTAGTGGATGTCTGAAATAAATGCAAAGCCAATGTTTTTTTATATGTGTAGATAGGGGATCATAGGAGGGGGCTTCCTTTTGTTTTTTTAATCTAAGGAATTCCTCCTAAAGATTCACATCAGAATAGTGCGAGTTGATGAAAGTTACTTCGAAAAAAAAAGAAAGTCAAATTCTTTTTTTTGGGCGAGTCTCCCACTTCAAAAAAAAAAAGCAACTGGATCTAGTATGAGTTGGCGATCAGAACGTATATGGATAGAACGTATAGCGGGGTCTCGAAAAACAAGTAATTTCGGCTGGGCCTTTATACTTTTTTTAGGTTCAGTGGGATTTTTATTGGTTGGAATTTCCAGTTATCTTGGCAGAAATTTGATATCTTTATTTCCGTCTCAGCAAATAATTTTTTTTCCACAAGGGATCGTGATGTCTTTCTATGGGATCGCCGGTCTATTTATTAGTTCTTATTTGTGGTGCACAATTTTGTGGAATGTAGGTAGTGGTTATGATCGATTCGATAGAAAAGAAGGAATAGTGTGTATTTTTCGCTGGGGATTTCCTGGAAAAAATCGTCGCATCTTACTCCGATTCCTTATGAAAGATATTCAGTCTATTAGAATAGAAGTTAAAGAGAGTATTTACGCTCAGCGTGTCTTTTATATGGAAATCTGGGGCCGTGGGTCCATTCCTTTGACTCGTACTGATGAGAATTTGACTCCACGAGAAATTGAGCAAAAAGTAGCCGAATTGGCCTATTTTTTGCGTGTACCAATTGAAGTGTTTTGATTTTGAAATGAACTGAAGAATGAACGTTTTTTCTTAGCAGGAGCGAAAAAATCCAAGAGTCTTCTTTTTTTTTTCTATAGCATAACTTAACTGAAATTTCTTCACAATATTGATGAACCAAAGAAGAGGTATATTTTATATACGTATATACGGAACAAAACAATTAGAAAAATGAAACTTTTTTATCTGCAAATTTTTTTATGCGTACATAAATTCACAAAATTCAGTAACAAAACAAGTAATAAATCTAAATAATAGACCCTCTCATAGATCAAAACAAAGCATTTCGGTATAAAATATAAAATAAAGAAATTCTCCTTTTTTTTTTTCAATATTTGAAATTGATACTGGATAGATCATATCTTGTAAATTATCTCTCCTTATTTTGTCAATCGACATTTCTTTTTATCTTTTTTTTTGTCCTCTTTAATAAACAAGGGATTGGACCACTTAGAATGATAACTTTTCTGTCTTTTGCCACTCATTTTTGATTATCATACCACAATATTATTTTAGTCAGAAATCTTTCTCAATTATTCCTGTGGAATATGGGAAAAGTTGGCTATTTTTTTTTTTTATTCTTTCAAAATTCAAGGACTAGCCACTGACTCACAAAAAAAACAGGGAATAGATTCATAGGTTCGAAGCCTTGTAATAGAACTTATGCTTGATAGAAATATTAGATCATATAGAATCGATAAATGGAGTGGGTTCATTAAAAATTCACAAATGAAAAAATGGAAAAAAAAAACATTTATTCCCCTTCTATATCTTCCATCTATAGTTTTTTTGCCCTGGTGGATCTCTGTTTTATTTAATAAAAGTTCTGAATCTTGGGTTATTAATTGGTGTAATATTAGTAACTCCGAAACTTTTTTAAATGATATCCAAGAAAAAAGTATTCTAGAAAAATTCATAGAATTAGAGGAACTCGTTCGCTTGGACGAAATGATAAAGGAATACCCGGAAACACATTTACAAAGGTTTCGTGTCGGAATCCACAAAGAAACGATCCAATTGATCAAGATGCACAACGAGGATCGTATCCATACAATTTTACACGTCTCGACAAATATAATCTGTTTCGTTATTCTAAGTGGTTATTCTATTCTAAGTAATGAAGAACTTATTATTCTTAATTCTTGGGTTCAAGAATTCCTATATAACTTAAGCGACACAATAAAAGCTTTTTCGATTCTTTTATTAACCGATTTATGTATAGGATTCCATTCACCCCACGGCTGGGAACTCATGATCGGCTCTGTCTACAAAGATTTTGGATTTGCTCATAATGATCAAATTATATCTGGTCTTGTTTCCACTTTTCCAGTCATTCTCGATACAATTTTTAAATATTGGATTTTCCGTTATTTAAATCGTGTATCTCCGTCACTTGTAGTGATTTATCATTCAATGAATGACTGAAAAATGAAATGATCCATGAATCCAATTAGAATGTTTGTTATTATGTACATAAGCAAAACATTCCAAATCTTACTTTATATAAAATCTTACTTTATATATTATATATATCTTTATATATATACTTTATATAATATATATACTTTATATTTATATATATATTTCTTCTATATTTAGATACATCCAAGGGATTTTCTTCCTATAGCTTATATTTTAGTAACAATTTTTCAGTAAATAGCAGTATCGTGGATAGGGAACTATACTAGCGACCTACCTAATTTTATTGTAGAAATTTTCAGGATCAATGATTGGACCATGCAAACTAGAAAGACCTTCTCTTGGATAAAGGAAGAGATTACTCGTTCCATTTCCGTATCGCTCATGATATATATAATAACTTGGGCATCCATTTCAAATGCATATCCCATTTTTGCACAGCAGGGATATGAAAATCCACGTGAAGCTACTGGCCGTATTGTATGTGCCAATTGTCATTTAGCTAATAAACCCGTGGATATTGAGGTTCCACAAGCGGTACTTCCGGATACTGTATTTGAGGCAGTTGTTCGAATTCCTTATGATATGCAACTGAAGCAAGTCCTTGCTAATGGTAAAAGGGGGGCTTTGAATGTGGGGGCTGTTCTTATTTTACCTGAGGGATTTGAATTAGCCCCTCCCAATCGTATTTCGCCAGAGATGAAAGAAAAGATAGGAAATCTGTCTTTTCAGAGCTATCGCCCCACTAAAAAAAATATTCTTGTGATAGGTCCTGTTCCTGGTCAGAAATATAGTGAAATTCCCTTTCCTATTCTGTCTCCGGATCCCGCCACTAAGAAAGATATTCACTTTTTAAAATATCCCATATATGTAGGCGGAAACAGAGGAAGGGGTCAGATTTATCCCGACGGGAGCAAGAGTAACAATACGGTTTATAATGCTACAGCGGCAGGTATAGTAAGCAAAATCATACGAAAAGAAAAGGGGGGGTACGAAATAACCATAACGGATGCGTCAGAGGGACGTCAAGCGATTGATATTATACCTCCAGGACCAGAACTTCTTGTTTCAGAAGGCGAATCCATCAAACTTGATCAACCATTAACGAGTAATCCTAATGTGGGTGGATTTGGTCAGGGGGATGCAGAAATAGTACTTCAAGACCCATTACGTGTCCAAGGCCTTTTGTTCTTCTTGGCATCCGTTATTTTGGCACAAATCTTTTTGGTTCTTAAAAAGAAACAGTTTGAGAAGGTTCAATTGTCCGAAATGAATTTCTAGATCTGTAAATTTATCAACATCGAGTTCTTAAAAAGCAAAGAACTTTTCACAATAATTTTGTTCTTTGCTTTTTTTATATTTTTTTTATATCAGATTTTGGGAATTACTTGTACCGCATCTCTAGTCATAATATGTATATTGTTAAGAAGACTGTTTGACTTTATCCCTTCTTTTGCGTTTTTTTAATCTAAATAAAATTGGAGCAGTGTGATTATCTTACTATTGTCAGATTTAACTGCCATAGAGTGGATCAATAGCTTTTCTATTCTAATAGAGTCAAATTTGACTAGATACTAAGCATAAGATAAGTAAGCGGAAAAGGCTAAATGAGGGGAACAAAGGATTCTAGGAGGTATTATTTTATTCGTCTTCCTAGTCTTCGACACAAGAAAAGGAATGTTCCACATCCCTTTCTTGTGTCAAAATAATAATGATTCTTGATCCCATTCCTCAAGGTTCTATTAGTATAGAAAAATAGAATTTTTTGAAATATTTGAAATATCAAAAAAGAGTAATCTATTTTGTCACTTATACGAATAAAGTATTATGATTATTAAGAACTCAACGGGACCCCCTAGAATCAGACAGATAAAAGAGTGGGTCCGTTGAGTTCTTACGCTTTCATGTCTACAAACCAGTTCACTCCATTACTTACAGGGATGAACCCAATCCGGAATATGAACCATAAAAGAAAATGCCTATTAAACCGATCACAAGAATACCAGTTACAGTACCTATTATCCAAAGAGGAATTCTTCCAGTAGTATCGGCCATTTATCCCACTTCCCTCCACATTTAATCAAGTGGTCATGCTAGAGACATAAACAGTCATAGATAATTATGAGATGATATCCTTCCGACGGGATAAGAGAATTCCTATTCTTATTTATTATTCTACTATTTTCTTTTCTTCTATTAATTGATTAATTGAAGAAATAATTAGAAAATAAAACAGCAAGTACAAAAATGAGTAATAACCCCCAGTAGAGACTGGTACGATTCAATTCAACATTTTGTTCGTTCGGGTTTGATTGTGTCATAGTTCTATAATTAATTGGGATTAGATTTATCGTTGGATGAACTGCATTGCTGATATTGACCCCAAAAAAGAAACGGTAGGCACAGCTAGTCCGTGAACAGCCAACCATCGTACTGTAAAAATTGGATAGGTTCTATCTATGGTCATTGGGCCTCCTAAAAGGATTTACTAAATTCATCGAGTTGTTCCAAAGGATCAAAACGGCCAGTTATTAATGGAATTCCTTGTCGGCTCTCTGTAAAATATTCATTTGGACGAGGGCTTCCAAATACATCGTAAGCTAAACCCGTGCTGACGAATAACCAACCTGCAATGAATAGGGAAGGTATAGTAATGCTATGAATGATCCAATATCGAATACTGGTAATAATATCAGCAAAAGAACGTTCTCCTGTGCTTCCAGACATACTGAGCTCCACATATTCTTGTACAATCAAAAAGGATCGATTCTGTAAAAGATGAGATCAGTAAATGAAATTTCACTGAAATTTCATCTTTGTGAGATCGTCAATATTGTACCAAGGGTTTCTTTAAAGTATACCGAATCAGTATAGCTGTCCTTCTTCTGACGCAGCAACGCAACTTCAATCAGTATCGAAATGAAGTCCTAGATAATCTCTTTCTTTTTTTTTCTTTTCTTGTTTCTGTAGAATTGTGTACTAATTGTTTACTATTAAGTAAAATGCGAATTCGACGAGTTTCAATAATAATTCATGAAGGAGATTATCATATTTCGACAATTCAATTAGATGTGAAATCTAAAACTTTTGCGTTTATAGAAGAAGAGTTTTTTGTTGGAATTCTCTTTTTTCATTTTTCATTTTAAGGAATTAGTTAGTCATCCATTAACAAGTACCAGTAGTAAAGAATATTCGATGAAAGAAGGAGAACAACGAAAAAATAATTGTAATAATCTTTGTGATGCACGCATTCGTGTATTAGACCCAAAAGGTCTTTCTTAACACTTAACTAGAAAGAAGTTTTTTTATTATATGGAAAGAAAAAATCTAAAATATAGAAAAGAAAAAGATAATAGAAATTACTAGTCTTAGAATCTAGTTGTACAAAAACAAAAAAAAAATTTGATTTTTTCGAGTGATCTGATCGCGCGATACTTTTTTTTTCTTCTTATTCGAGATATTATGTGAATGAATCAACTAAATAAATCTAATAAGTTAATTAATAAGTTAAATTAAAATAAAATTGAAAATGAAAATAGAAAGTAAAAAGTAAAGGGTATTAGAAAGAAAAATAGAGGATCATTTTTCATTCTAAAATCTAAAAAACGCTAACAATTTGATACAAATATACAAATAAATAAATACTAAATAAATAAACTAAAAGAAACTATCAAAATAGAAAATTGTAGTGATTTTTGTAGTGATTCAAAGAAAGTTTTTTTTGAATGAAGTTATACAACACAGTTTTTATTACTTATTATTAATATTTTCATTTTTTTTAATATTTAATTATTGTAATATTAGTTTTCTATTTTATTTCTCAAGAGTTGTCTAACGGATCTCTTGATTCGGAATCACGGGAGTATAAGTAGATGTCATAGATGAAAAATGGATTTCTTTTTTTACCTATATCATTCTATTTTATTAGTGCCGTCTATAATCTATTATAATATATAATGATAATGATTGATAAACGTAAAAATAAATAAAAAAATTCTCAATTGAACTTATTCTTTTATTTGGTATTTTTGTTTATCCTCCTATCTTTCAAAAAATTGAACTTAGGAAAGTGCTTTTGCTTTACAAGCATATGTATAAAAAATTTTATTTAGCTCTTTCATGCCTACTATAACTAGTTATTTCGGTTTTCTACTAGCAGCTTTAACTATAACCTCATTTCTTTTTATTGGTCTAAGCAAGATACGACTTATTTGAAATTAATTGAATGAACAATTTAATTTCTAAAAAGAAAAAGAAAATTTTCTACAGTATTCCATCTATTCGCGAGTTCTTTACTGTGTTAATTTCCAATTTTTCGTTATTGAGATTTATGGGCCGATATAAATTAATATTTAAGGATAGATATTACCTCTCTTTTTACTTTTTTTCAAATAAATTGAAATGATTGAAGTTCTTCTATTTGGAATTGTCTTAGGTCTAATTCCTATTACTTTGGCCGGATTATTCGTAACCGCATATTTACAATACAGACGGGGCGATCAATTGGACCTTTGATTAATTAATACCTTGTTTGTTTGACCTCTTCCTTTCTTTACCGCAGGAGGTCAAATTCGGATTGCTCTTCTATTTTTTTCCATATAAATTTTGACCCAACAAAACAAGAACAGAATCGCGCTCTGTAGGATTTGAACCTACGACATTGGGTTTTGGAGACCCACGTTCTACCGAACTGAACTAAGAGCGCTTCCTTATCACAATCACCAAAAATGCGTCTGTAAGTAAAAAGATTCTTTTTTTAACTCCAATACATCTTGAATGCCTATACTATCATATATAATATGATAGAAATTTTAGATTAGGTACGTCCAATTTTAATTGATCTCAATTGATCCCTCGTTATTGCTCAGAGACGAAGTAATAGGTAGGGATGACAGGATTTGAACCCGTGACATTTTGTACCCAAAACAAACGCGCTACCAAGCTGCGCTACATCCCTTTCAATTAGTTTACAATGTTATTGTACAGAATACCTGTTTTGTTTTCCACATACATACTTTTCTCCATTGATATTGATATACATTTTCTTTTTGATCTCATCTTATATCATCTATTATATAACATATCAAACATATCATATAGTATATAAATATTTATAAATATTTACGTAAATTTCGTGAATGCTCGGCGAAAAAAAAGGACGTATTTTCTTTTTTTAAGAAAAGGAAAATTTTATTTATCAAATTGGTTTACATTTAAATTTGAATTAGAAATTCTGCGTACAAAACAAATGCAAGCGGCCTTTAACTACATATATATCTGATTATATATGTATTATCATTATGTATTACAATAAAATAAACATTATTTATTACAATAACAATAAAGAAGGAGGATTTGAAATGCGAGATCTAAAAACATATCTATCCGTCGCACCGGTAATAAGTACTCTATGGTTTGGGTCTTTAGCAGGTCTATTGATAGAAATCAATCGTTTTTTCCCGGATGCGTTGACATTCCCTTTTTTTTAATTTTATAGGTATCAACACGCAGGGGGGGTGAAGAAAAGAAGATTAGAGATACAATTAAATATCTGTGACTACTACCCCCCTCTTCTTTTTTTTTTATTTAATTAAACTTAGAATAAGTTAGAAAAGAAAAAAGTGGATTCAACCTCAGCAAAACTAGGAACTCGGGGTCCCAGCTTCAAGTAAAGTAAATTAACTTCAATTAAATTAAGAGAAGGGAAGTGGAAATGTGGTTAGTTCAACAGTATTATACAAGATACTTAAATGAAATACTGTACTGTGATTCTATTCTAAACTTCTAATCTAATAATCTAAATATAGTTTAAATTCGTTGTATTACTTATTATTACTATATTAGTTGCAATGAAGTCTTTCATAATCTGATTTCGAGTTAGCAACGTCTATTTTTCTATTTTTTTCATTCCTTTCTTCTTCACTTCGGGTCGGAAAATAGAAGAGTTGAGTGAATAAAAAAACCTAAGGGGGTTCATGGCCAAGGGTAAAGATGTCCGAGTAAGGGTTATTTTAGAATGTACCGGTTGTGTTCAAAACAGTGTTAATAAGAAATCAACAGGCATTTCCAGATATATTACTCAAAAGAATCGACACAATACGCCTAGTCGATTGGAATTGAGAAAATTCTGTCCCTATTGTTACAAACATACAATTCACGGGGAGATAAAGAAATAGATGCAACCAATCGCTTGCGTGTCCCCTTTACAAGGAAGATGAAAAATGACATAAATGACATATTCATATTCATATAGAAACGGATTCTAATATGTTATGTTAATATATATTAAATTGCTATTAATATATATTTATATATTAATATATATTTCCATATTTAATATATTTAAATTTAATATATTTAAATAGAATAAATATAAAATAAACAAGCAAAGTCCTATTTCTTAATTCGAAATCAGTTTTGATCCAATTGAACGAAATAGGATTTTCAAAATAAGGAATAAACAAACCATGGATAAATCAAAACGACTTTTTCTTAAGTCCAAGCGATCTTTTCGTAGGCGTTTGCCCCCGATCCAATCGGGGGATCGAATTGATTATAGAAACATGAGTTTAATTAGTCGATTTATTAGTGAACAAGGAAAAATATTATCTAGACGGGTGAATAGATTGAGTTTAAAACAACAACGATTAATTACTATTGCTATAAAACAAGCTCGTATTTTATCTTCGTTACCTTTTCTTAATAATGAAAAACAATTTGAAAAAAAGCGAGTTGGTCACTATAACTACTGATCTTAGAAAAATAGGCTTACTCCTCAATTGAATCAAAATTCCAATCCGAATTCAAACGTAGATTGATGTTTTGTTCAAAAAATTCGACACTAAAAAATGGATTGTCGTGTTGTAAGAAAAAAACGAATTGGGGAAGAATAAATTTTTTTTTTTATTGAATCTTTTTGCTCAGTTTGACTACTTTACTTGATCATATTATCATCATATTTTATCATACTAATTTCTATTCTACCTTCCCGGAATTCATTCTTCAGGAAATTCCATGTAAAACATTCCATGGATTCCTTCCAATTTCCTTATTTTATAATGTCATTGGAAATCATATAAAGACAATTCTTATTTAATATAGCTATTTGTGCAAGTATTTTACGATTAAGAAGCAACTGTCTCTTGTACAGATTTTTTATTAATTTACTATAACTATTGGATACCCCGTTTTCGCGAATTACTGCATTTATCCGAGTGATCCATAAACGACGAAAATTTCGTTTTTGCCTATCTCTATCCCGATGGGCCGAAACCAAAGCTCTTATTTTTTGTTGAATAATAGTTCGAGTAAGTCTTGAATGAGCCCCGCGAAAGCTTGATGCAAATAAACGAATTTTTGTTCTACGCCTCCGAGCTATATATCCTCGTCTAATTCTGGTCATTGAATAAACGAAACTTTGATGAATAACTAATTGATTTCCTTTCTTTCAGTTATTCTTTTCCCTTTTCTATAATACCAAAACGGATTCTTCCAGTGTATAAAATAATAATTCCAACGGCTTTTGCTACTATAACCTTCCCAACCACGATTTTTTTCTTTTTTCGAGGCATTTCACCTCAAAATAAGAAATTGTATTGATACTAGGTATTAAAAAAAAAATATAAAAATATAATAAAAAATTTAGTAAATAATATAATAAGGATTAATATAATAAAGATAAAGATAAAGTAGTAAATAGAAATAGATAAATAAATAGTAAATAGTGGGTTCCATCGTTTCTATGGTTACTTCTTAAACGGTGAGGTCTTCCCTATACACCGGAGCCCGCTCCTTCATTTAATTATTTAATCAATGCTATTGTTAACGTGTACAGTTCACACTCTTTGGCTCTACCTATGAATTATCCATTCAGTAATAGGTCTTTCACAAGGAGATCTATCTATACAGTAACGGTATTTAATTATGAGGATTAGCTAATTAGTTGACCCTGTTAGTCCGTTTTTGCCAGAGTAGGGGCATAATTTTTCGGCCTTTTCTTTTAATTTAAATAAGATTTCCCCTGCTTAATGGATAATCATTTGCTACCAATGGGGAATTTTTTTTTCGTTTTAAATTGAAAATTGAGTTGATTGAATTTGCACCAATGAAACCATAAATTTGATACACAATAGACGAATATGATAGATCTTTTTTTTTTTAGATAATGAAAGGGATTCTTCCATTCTATCTTATTCCTACGTACTGATCACAGATAGTGGAAAATTTTTTCTTTTCTTTTGTTCAAGCTCGCGATCTGAACAAGTCGCACATACACCCTAGTACATGTTCCTCGGCGTTGAGGACATCCCCCAAGAGCGGGGGATTTGGTGACATTTCTTATTGGCTGTCTTGTGTTTCTAATAAGTTGTTTAATAGTTGGCATGTTGAATCGTATGCATAATGGATTGGTTTAGATCGATCCTAACCGAATGATTATGAATTTTTTCTATATTAATATATTAATATTCTATTATATTCTATTTATATTAATATTCTATTATAATATTAATAGAATATTAAATTGAAATGAAATTCCGATAAGAAAAAAATCTCAAATCGCAATTTGCGTGAAATTCCTGCTATTTCTTAGGCAACTGCTACAAGATCAACAATTCCATGAGCTTGGGCTTCTGTTGCTGACATAAAAACATCTCTTTCCATGTCTTCGGATACAACCCATAAGGGTTTTCCCGTTCTTTGTGCATAAATCCTTGTGAGGATTTCGCGCAGTTTCAGTAGTTCTTCTGCTTCCAGGACAAATTCTCCTATTTGTGCCTCATAAAAACCAGCAATAGGTTGATGAATCATTACCCTGATGATATAAGAAAAAACAGTTATTCTATCTCGCATAATAAATAATAAGATGACGAGAAGAGATAAAGAATAATAAGAAAAAAACAAGATAGAATTGAACAACCGTACAGGCATTGTTTGTGCATTGCATACGGCTCCACAATAGAATTCACTTTTACTTTTCATCAAAGAAAAATAAAAAATATCGAGTTTATCAGGCTTAAATCAGTAAATGATCCAATAACCACCCTTTCCTTGGGAGGAGTTAAAAAACAAAAATACTATGGTGGTCCCGTTGCTTTATTTTATCAGTGATTTAGCAATCCCAAAGTTTCTTTTTTTTTGTTTGAAAAAAAAAAAAGAAAATAATATAATCTTTTTTTCGTACTCTTTCATAACATAGATAGTGTTAAGAGTCCCCGGTGTGAAAACAACAAAGTTTGTGACGCTGAAATAGGCCCCTGATAGAATAAAATCAGAAATACCCTTAATATCTCATACTACTCTTTCGATACATAATCTAATATAAAAAAAAAAATAAAAAAAAATTCTTATATCTATATCGAATTCGAAATGCCATGCTATTATTACTTAATATTTATATTTCATATGGCGAAGGCATAGTTTTCTTTTTTCTTTTTCAAATAAAAACCCATTGGCGCCAAGCATGGGGGAATGCTAAACGTTTGGTAATTTTTCCTCCGACCAGGATAAAAGATCCCATTGAAGCAGCTAATCCCATGCATACTGTTTGTACATCTGGTCGCACAAATTGCATAGTATCATAAATAGCTATTCCGGGTATTACCCATCCTCCAGGAGAGTTTATAAACAAATACAAATCTTTTGTCTCGCTCTCTATACTGAGATATACCATAAGACCAATAAGTTGATTCGAGATTTCGCTATCAACATCTTGACCTAAAAAAAGTAATCTTTCTCGATAAAGTCGGTTGATTAGGATAAAATTCTATCCTCTAGAAACCGTACATGCATCTTTTGATGCATACGGTTCAACACAAATTGCGAAAATAAAAAAAGAATCAATGTGTAGATTCCAGCTCTCCCTTTTTGGATAGTGAGTACTTTTTAACTTTTTTTTTTATTCTAATTCTAATATTTATTCGAATTCTAATAAAGGGGCTTTTCCTCCATTTTTCAAGAAAGATGAGTTTTGACGTGTTTACCTATAAAAAAATTCATTAAGCTTATCAAACTAACTTCTCATTGATGTATTCTTTCATCGAGATTCAATTCAAATCACGATGGAATTTTCTTGTTCCTGAATGGGCTTCTTCAATTCTTTTAGGTTTGTGCTCTACTCCGAGTAAAGATCTGTCCGATTTTTATTTGCACGTATAGGGCAAATGTCCCAATACCGCGCCTTTTTGTTACAACTTCTTTGTTTTTTTTATTTAATAAATTTCACATCTTCTGCCAAATATTTGACCTATTCCTTATATTATTCGATTGAATATGATTAGCCGTTTGAAAATTTTCAAAATTAAAAAATAGAAAGAATATGATACAAGTAGTAATCATAATAGATATATTACCAATTGGGTTTTCTAAACGGAGCCTGGATACTTCATTTTTTTGGTCCAAACAAGCCAACCATAAATTATTCTAATTGATAATACTAATCTGGGTACCTCAAAAGCATAGATCTAATTGGACTTCATTGCACTTCACGCTCCAAAATTTTGATGATTTAATCAATCTTTCTTGGGTGAAACAGAGGATATCTCAATCGGGGGAGAGAACGGGGGAATTCCGTATGACCCAATATATTTGACAAGTCGCACTATACGTCAATCCAAATTGAATCGTCTTCCCCAGGATTTCGAAAAGGGACTTTTGGAACACCAATAGGCATTAAATGAAAGAAAAAAGTTAAGTACTCTATTTCACTTTGATGTGAAAACGTAACAATGAATTTATTGTCTTAATAATATTGATCTTTATAATTAATAATTAATATTGACCCTTATAATAATAATATTTTATGCATGAATTCGATAAGTTTATAAAAAAAAAAGAAAATAAAGGAAGCCAAAACGAATAGAGTCAAATTCTTACAAATAGGTCTTTTGAATGATAAAAAAATCTCTATGCATTCGCTTATAGAAAATGGAGTCAACTCCCCATT
>CANTUT010001789.1:12500-97874 GCA_947687605.1 Reutealis trisperma | reverse complement strand
CATATACATATATATATATGTGTGTGTGTGTGTGTATGTATGTACATATATATATATATATATAGATATACATATATATACTCACACAGATATATATATATATATATATATATATATATATATATATATATATATATATATATATATATATTCGTGTATACACATATATATATATATGTTCGAATTTATATATATTTCGAATATGTGTGTGTGTGTGTATTCTTTGCAGGAATAAAGCATGAGTATACTTGAAGAGATCTAGTGTAGTTGACATAGCAATCTGGCTCTTTTAGCAATTCCTTTTGGTCCTGACTGCCTATTACATGTTAGTAGTGAGCTTCCGTGGGGATAGTTGAAAAAAAGGAGAAGACTCGAAAGTTAGAGAGAGAGAGTGAATGAAAGCTAGAGAGAGAGAAAGGAAGCAAAAAGGAAATTATGAAAATGAGGAAGGAAGAGGGGATATGTAGGTGAAATGGTGGTCCTCCCCTCATAATGATACCTTCTCGATTTTTTTTGATTCGCAAGTCCAAATCATGTGGTTTCATCATAACAGACTCATTTTAACTTGAAATTTAGTTCCGTTTGACGCAATGAATCCGCAAGATTTTTAACTATCTCTTAGAATAGACGGGGTCTCAATCATAGTTCAAAATCTCCTGAATTTGCAAAAAGGTCAGAAAATCAAAAATAGCCCATGAATTAGAAATGGGCCAGACGAGGTAAATAATGCAAGAAATCAGAGATAGGGCTTCTATACAGCTCCTAATGCAGACAAGGACCTTCAGGATTCTCAAAATGACATCCTAAGCCTTCAGGTTCACACTTATCATATTTGGCCTCTGTCTGGCCAAATCAGGTGGGGGCAGCTTTGAACCCTCAAGATTACACCTCCAGTCGATTATTTTTTAGTTACGAACTTATAGAATCAAACTGGCCTCAAATCTAATAAAAAATGACCAAAATAGTCGAAATAAAAAAATGGGTATGCCGACGGCGGGGCGGCATGCCTAGCCTACTGCGGCATGGGCGGCATGCCTGGGCTGCCGGCATCCAACGACATCCCTTCATCTGCTCTATAAATAGAGCTGTGGTGCTAAACTTCGAGCTAAAGGGCAATGATGTCTCTATTGTCAATGAGGTCTTGAATTTTACGCTTCAGAGCCTTGCACATATTAATTTTGTGCCCCAACCCTTAATGATAGTCACAGTACTCATTAGCGTTATAACTCTTGGACAAGGGGTTGGCAGAAGGTCATGATTTCAAGGGCTTAACCATATTAGCCTTTAAGGCCTTCTTGTAAATGACGTTGAGGGTCATACCTAGCTCGAAAAAATTTCCTCCCTGTTTCTAACTTCATCGGCTAATGACATAAGACAACATTTACCTCTCCGTATCTTTGGATGGTAGAATTGGTGGTATTAGTGGTGTAGTTAGTGCTTTTATGATACCTTGAACTAGAGGATTGATCCTTGACTTACCCCAATTGGATCAAATTCTCGATCCTAGTAGCGGTGGCAATGTGAACTTTAAAGTTAAGGAGGTATTGAATTTATAGAATAGCTTGGTATTGGCAGAGGAGATTCTTGACAATGATGTCAATTTTGCACTATTTTAGATGCATGGTTCACCATTTGGGCCGCTTTTACCCTCTACCTTGAAAGGAACACAGTGGAGAATTCTCTTTGCCCTTGTTTAATGGTTATCAAATCCCGATGGGTGACATCCACTTCTATGTTGTAGTGGTATTGTTTGACAAAAGCATTGCAAATGTCATCCCATGTCTTTTTGTGATTTTGGTTGAGATTCAAAAGCCACTTGATGGCAACCCTAGTTAAAGATTGCTATAATAACTAAGCAAGGAGCTTGTCATCCACACCAAAAGGTTTCATTGCATCCACATACATCTTGAGATGGGTCTTAGGGCAAGTTGTGTCATTGAATTTGTCCATGACGGGCATCTTAAACTTAGGTGGAACTTTGGTGTTCAGGAAGAGAGCAAGAGAATCGACATCTATCATGTCTTCATGCTTTTTAATGTTCTTGATTATTCTCTCCATAACCTCAATTTTCTCCATCAATTTCTTAACTTCGGGGAAGCTAGTGGAATCTCTACTTTAAAAAGGATTCGCAGTGGGAGAGGGAGATGTTGTGTTCAAGTCCACAACAAAAAAGGTTGGGGTTCCAGATGCTTTACGTTTATCAGTGAGATCAATCATAGGGGGAGTAAAAGTGGGGGTATGGCTGGTTCTGGCTTGAGTGGAAGTAAGTTGAGCAGGGGGAGAAATGATAGTGGCATTGATCATTTCCTTGACCTCATTGATGATGGATTGGAGCTGGGAATTGAGAGCACTAGTGAAAGTGGTAGATTGGACATTAAGAGCATAGATGAAAGTGTCGACTTAGGTCTTAAGGGCAGTAGTGAGTGCAGCTTGGAAGGTGTCCTCTTGTTTCTTGAGGAGTTGCCAGCTGTAAGGCCTCGTCCAAGCATCGGCCTAATCCGCTAGAGAGAATCAGGATGTTCATTTAGATTTAGACTCATGATGGAACCCTTAGGTTCGGATTGGTTGATTTTGAAAATAATTTTGGGAGTTGCCATTTTAATTTATTTTTAAATGGAAAAATTAAGAAAAAACTCAATTGACTTCAATTCATTAATTTTCAATTAATTTACCCAAGTATAAAATCACTAGTCTCGAACCAGGTTAAGTTCGGGGACTAGATTTTTTTATTTTAAATAAGCTCGATTTGGCTCTTAAGTTTAATTTGATGTTGAAAATTAATTTCATAAATGACATTTATAAGATGATGATTATAAATAAAAAGTATGAACATGGCATAATATGGATGTGCAGGAAAATTGAAGAGCAAATAAAGTAAATCATTCACAAATTAAGGAGAGTATTCCCTCTAGTCCTTACGGATTATAGGGAAACCACATAATCACTCCTTAATTCCAAAAAATAAATAATTAATTATAATTAAAAGCAAAGGAAAAATGAAATTAATTTTCGGATTAGATTTAAATTCCAAACATGTCTACCTATCCTATTAAATGGCGATTAAAACCCATATAGTTCATTTCAAGATTAAGTAGAGGATTTTGGGAGTTGATTTGATTGATTTATTTGATTTGGATTTGTGGGTGAGAAGAAAAGGTTAATACCTTTGCTTATGAATGACGAAGAGTTTTATCAGACCGAAGTTTTGTTTCATTGAAACCAGATAATTGGATTGATTAGGAGGCT
This sequence comes from Reutealis trisperma, assembly GCA_947687605.1. Lineage (NCBI taxonomy): Eukaryota > Viridiplantae > Streptophyta > Magnoliopsida > Malpighiales > Euphorbiaceae > Reutealis > Reutealis trisperma. The sequence goes on along the minus strand of CANTUT010001789.1, from coordinate 94,628 downwards.
AATTAATTAATTAAAATGATTAATTAACTAATTAATGTGATGAAATAGATGGATGAATTAATTAATTAAAAAGAATAATTAATTAATTTGGATAAATGGTGGATTTGAAAAAAAAAAGATTAATTTGATTTTGAAAAAAGTAATTAATTAATTAATTAAAAAGATTAATTAATTAATTAATTGAGTGATAATTTTTAATATAAAAAAAAGAGTTTTAGTTAATTAAAAAGATTAATTAACTTGATTAGGGTGAGGTAATTAATTAATTAATTAGAAAGTGATTGGAGGGAGAAAAATAGAGGAATTAGAGGATAGCTATCAACTCTAACTCAAGGGGTGTAGTAAAATGAAGAAATGGAGGGCTATTTATAGGAAAATGTGGTGAGAGTGATTTTCAAAGTGAAAATGTGAAAAGACAATGAAGGGTAGGGCTAGAAAAATACTAAAAAATTATATTGGGGGTATTTTGGGGACTGCAGGTGGGGTGGTGGGGGCCATGCCGCCAGTATGGCTAGCAGCATGCCTGTAGGCAACGCCGGCACCACCGATAGCTTCGGTGGGTGTGCTAGCTAGAATTTGCTTTGGTGCTTCATGTCAAGTTTTGAGACTTCCAGGTTAGTTTTTGCGAGTTTCAGATTTTATAAAATTTATTAGTCAACTTTGATAGACTCAAAATTAATTTTAGAACAGCTGAGCAGTTAGTCTAAGAGAAAATCCAATTAGTTTTAGAAAATATTGTCTAGTACAGAAGGTCCGATCAGGATAGGAAAAGTGTCAGTGTCTTAAAATTAAGTATTCTCGCACTAATGTAAAGCCGTAGTGTTGGCTCTGCGTAGCACATTAATCTTAGTAAATGTCAAGCTGCGGCCGGATGATGAAAGTGTAAAATTAATGGTTCACAAAAATACATTGGCCATTTAACATAGGACTAGAAATTAGTGATTCTTCAATGTCATTTAACAAATAGACTAAACATTTAATGATTCTTGTATGATTTGTTGGTAATTCTAATAAGAATGTATGGATATGTACCATATTTAAGGCTTCTTTCCTTTATTAGTCTTTTGGACTATATATATTCAAACTCATTTGAAAAGAAACAATTATAATTGGGCTAAAATAATATAGACCCATAATTTACAGGGCACTTTTATTTCATGAGGCCTAAGGCACTGGCGTTAGTTGCCTAAGCTTAGGACTGGTCCTTAATGGGTTTTTTGGCAACATGTTTTTAGGAGAAAACTTAATGGGGGATTGGGTTTTTGAAATTTGAAAAATTTTAACAAGGCTTTGTTGGTTAAATACGGATGGAGAATTGGGGTCTAACCCCCCCATAAGCGTGGCGCAGCCTTCTTTAGGGAGGAAAAATTCTAAGCAAGAAGGATTAGATGGGATGTCATACATGGCAACTTTGTCGCTTATTTTAAGGATACTTGGTTATCATCGATATTTCCTTTTAAACCTAAAGTGACAGTAAATATTGTAAGATCTACATATTGTGTCTCTTAACTTTATTCTAATCACGGTGTAAGAAAATTAACAGATCTATTATGTGAATTAAGAACACCAAAATATTACAATTTAAGCAAAATATTATAGTTTAGAAAAAGTGAATGCATACTTATTTTTGACATTCAAGACAATATCCACCTTCAATATTTACCTTCTTGAATCATATAATTAAAGCATAGAACAAACTTAAAAACAAAAAACAAAAACTAGATCTTCTTTGTCACGACCTATTTATTAAGTTGTGATGATCCTAGGGCATAGGGAGACAAAGTCACATAAACCCGTAGAACCCTGTTTAATTTACAGTACTTTACCATTTATCATGTTGAACTTTGTCCTATATCAGAACTTGATTAACTTTCCTTATTGCCCATTGCTAGTTTATCATTTTATGTATTACCAAATACTTACTTACTAATACCATTTATGTACTCAACTTGTAAAATTTTCAGATTTGTATTTCATGTCATTATCCAAATGTTCATAACTTAATACACTATTATAATAGTAATTACAATACAATTTACCATACATATAAACCTAATGACATTTTAGTGCTAAACCTTTGATAACCATAGAGCTCTAAACCAATAATCTTCATAGTCATATAATGAAGACTCACAATAGTTGAAATTAGCAGAGCAACTTCCAAGCGAAAGAATAGGGCTTGGAATTTACCTTACTGACTTGTCAATCTCATTTAAAAAATTTAAGCAACTAAAGAATGAAATAAAGTTCAGTGAGTACATAATAATACAATATATATGGTGAGTATGTGGTTCATTATTAGGATGCTCATGGTGACAATGGAATGATGTTAATCAAAATTGTCATTATGAATCGATTTCTCATTTAAGATGGAAACAACATCTTTTAGCAAAAATAATGATTTCTTGGAAGTACAATGCTTCCCACACATATAAATTAAAAAGTGGCGGCCTAAGCCTTGCTCACTCACATGAATCACATTACGTATGATTGATAAGGTCTTACAGTTAGGTGTGCCCCCTAACAGAGATTGGGTACTCTCGCCCTACCCATAGGCTTTTACCAAGTGCATAAGGTCCGATATATTATCCCATATCAGAAGGGTATTTCTGCTTATCAATAAGCATCGATAGAAAGGTTCATATAAGGTTAACAATAAGGAATTCAACGATCACATTATGAATTCAACATGAAAGGTTCACAATAGTCGAATGCCATAAAGAAGTATCATATCAAATGGTTCAATATTCAATAGGCAATTCATGCTCATCATGGAATTGGAATATTTCAACAATAATGGTTTGAACAATAAAGGTTTAAAAAATATGGCACATGTCATATTATATTATTAAGTACTCACGTTGGACTCCTTTGCTCTTATTTACATTTAACTTTGATGCTAGTTACTGTAATATGCCAACCCAATACAGGACGTATGTACAAAAGTATATGTGAAGATATTTGATTAGTACTGTAACACGTTCCCAAGTTAATAATGAATATATGAATTAAGCTCAAATATTTTATGTTTACATGTGAATTTTTTGCATTTTTATAAGATAAATTATTAAGTAATTGATAAATAAATTTTGATTTATAAAGATTATTAAATGAATTTATGAAAATTGAATTTATCATAGAGGATGACCTTGTATATTATTAAATGAATATTTTCAAGTATTCAAGTAATTTGAATACAAATGTTTTAAAGTAATAATTTTATATAAAAATATTTTTCTTATTGTTATATTTATATTAACATTCAAAATTATAGATATTTACAAATTTATATTTGAATATTGATATTGATATTAATATTTATATAATTATATTACTATTGATAAAGGAAATTTATATTAATATTTGATATTATATATATGATTTATTAATTTTGTATATTATTATTTAAGAAAATATTTTGTTAAATTAAGTATTAATTTTTTTAAAATTTATAATTTATCTAAATGGGAAAGTTTAAATTAGAAAAATGAAATTTTATTATGTAATATAGAAATTTGTTTAATTAGCGTTTGAAATTATATATTATGATTTATATTATAATTATTGAAGAATATTGGGAATTATCGTGAAATTAATGTTTTAGTTAAAATTAATGTTTGAAGATTTTATATAACTAGATATTATAATAATAATAATAATAATAATAATAATAATAATTATTATTATTATTATTATTATTATTATTATTATTATTATTATTATATAAGAGAAAGTTAAAAACCTGTACAACTAAAACAAGAGAGGAAGAAATGAAAATACAAAAACAGAGTAGAATAACAGAGCAAGAGAGAGAGAGAGAGAGAGAGAGAGAGCCAACTGCACCCGGACCACCACCTTTTGACCACCGCCGACCAATGTGTGCCACGCTAGAGGAAGCAGCTCCCACTGACTAGCTCACCCACCAAAGCCAGTCGCCAGCAGCCACCAGACGGTGGCGCACGCACCGTTCAAAAGATCGGCAGTAGAATCTTCTAGGCCAATTTTTGGCCATTTTCGATCGCCTTTTCTGGCAATATTGGTATGGATGAATTCCTCATGATTCTAGTTTCGATTTAGTATATGATTTGTTAATTTTAGATGACTTTTGTTTTGACCAGAATCCAGCGATTCCCCCAGCTGCTATGCCATTTCTAACCATTTTCCCAGCGAATTACAGAAAGTGAAGGGTATATGTGAACTCCTCAAGCCATAAGCTAACTGCTGGTACCATCGGATCCCAATTTGGTCGTCATTGGAATTTTCCAGCGACCTCTAAAAGTGACGATTTCGGATAGCAGCTCTGGCTCATTAAACCGAGTTGCGTGGTATAAACCTCAACTCCTAATTATGTATAGATAGTGAATTATGAATTTATTTGTGAGAATTTAGTTAGATAGTTTATTAGAATTAATTAGTTAAATGGGATAATTGAATTAAGATAATTATTAGTTATATAATTATAGAGTATCATTGATGATTAGTTGAAAGATTGAAGTGAGATGTTGAAATTAATATTGATTGAATTGGATTGGTAGAATATTAGCTTGATAATGAGGAATGAAATTGGCGGATGGGATTAGTGTATTGAAGTTCTGGGTTAGACCATTTGATTGTGATGTTATGATTATTGTAAATAAATTGAATTTATGGTAATAGGGAGTTAATCTTAGTTTAAAGGAGATGCTACCGAATTTTTGATAGATAATATAAAGTTTAAAGATAGATAATAAAGAAATGGTATAATGGTATTTAATCGATGATATTGCAATTTTAGGAGAATTTCAAAGGGGAAAAGTGGATGTTTAGAATCTACAATCCAGGTGAGTGAAGAGTACATAATGTTATGCTTAAGTTTAAAATATTTAAAGTTAATAAAGTATTGTTATTGTTAAGTTAAGAAGCATGTTTATAGTAATATGAAATTCTATTGTTTATTGATAAGTAATAAATTGTTAAATGTTAATGTATATCATAATTGATCTTTTAATGATTTCCAAAAATTATAAATTTAATGGATATTCCAATAAATATGATACCAAGAGCCTTGTCATAAAAGGTTAAATATTTTTAAAGTATTAATTAAGAAAAATTCCAATGCTTCACGAAAATAATTGAAAGTTACCGAAAATGGTCAAAGATATGTATAAGCATCCTGCTTATATATATAGATTTAAATCCAAATTAAAACTACATAAAAGTTCATATGGTTAAATAAGTGAATTAAAAGTATGGGAAACTATATGTAAAAATTAAAGTAATAGTTAATATCCTTCCTAAAGAGAAATTACATGTATAATTATTAGTAATATAATTATGGTTAAAGTGTGAGCCCTAGAATACCAAAAGGACCTTATATATGTTTTAAGTGTTACCCTGAGTAACTCTTTCCTATCAATATCTAAAAAATCTTTCAGAAAGTACATGTGAACTCAAAAAGTGAGCCAGTTGAATCTTGGAAATTATTGAAATTCTAAATTTCCTTTTTATCAAGGGTTAGCTTGAACACAAAGATTCCCGTCTGATGTGGGTAAGACATCAGACTATGTGCACACAGGAATTAGATTGTATACAAATGATATAGGGGTATGCTTTATAAAGAACCTCTGCCTCGGGTATGCCAAAACGCATCTACTCTAAATTTAAGGGAGCTTTATGCTTTAGGTATACTACAAATAGCCTCTATCCCAACTATATGGGAGCATGCTCATATTAAGAGCATCTGCTTTAGGTATGCTCGAAAGAGCCGCTACCCCAATTGAAAGAATGATCTCTGTTAGCCTCAATGTTATTGTAATCTAAATATATTGAAATTCTCATTCATTAATACCCAACCAAGTTGATTATAAAATCTAAGAATGTTGTTACCCTATTTGCCAAATGTGATCTAAAAGTGAAATGACTAATTGACACTACAACCATAGAAGATCCATTCCAATGGAAATAAAAATAAGTTTGAATATTATCTCCCTTAAAATTAAAAAGTATATGTAAGTGTATAAACTGTTTCCCTTAAACTTGTTAATATCACTAAAGATATATATTGCATTAAATGTATATATAATTTATTTAAATAACATGTTTATTTGATGAAAAAGTTTAGATTACGAATATATATGATTTCCATAAAATTAATATAAGTTTCTTATATGAATATCAATAGTAATTTTATGTAATATTATTTTTAATACCTAAGTGATATATGTCATTATATAATAAAAAGTATTTGGTTATAGTCTATCATTTAATATGTAAACCATTGATATTGAAGTTAATTTTAGAAATTTCTTTTACATGCATGTGTATGAATTTTACTTGAATATTTGAAAATCGTATAGTCATATAGTTTTTATAAAACTGTATTTTGAATATTGCAAGAACTACAAGATTTAAATATAATTACATTTATATTCTCCTTTGAGATGTTAAAAATATTAGAAAAGTTATATTATTGATTTTATAGTTTGTTAGATATAAAATGTTTTCAAAAATATGTATACTGATACGATGAGACAATTGTTTACTTATGCATTTGTCCAAAAGAAATTAATACTCTTATCATATATGAGTTTTGCATTTTGAAGATTTATACAATGAATTATTATTTTAAATCTCTTACAATGGATTATGAAATTTTTTAAAAAAAGAATTATATGTATGTAACAAATAGATTTCAATATTGGTATTTATATATTTAAACTAAACATATGTTATATAAAGTTGTCCAATTTCTAAGGAATACAAAATTTCAAAAATATATTCATATAAAATGACAAGTTGAGGTTCCAAAATATATTTATTGAAATGATACGTTGAGATTTCTAAAATCTTAAGATTCTAAATGCTCATTTGTATATCCTATGTGTGGATAATGACTATACCGTTCAAATCCTATTAAAGGTTGAAATAATTTAATAAAGATAGAAACCGTATGTTATAAGCATTATTATAATTGAAATTAAATAGTGAAGACCCCAAGATATATGTGTTTTCAAGGATTATTACAATTTAAACGAGAATAAGAGTTATGGGTTACTGTTCGAATTCAAGTATAAATTTATATACTACAATCTATTTACTGATAAAACTATTAATGCCTCTTATGCCAATGGATACTAGTCTTAATATGTATTTTATTATGTTAGAATCTAAATATTGTACATGCCTTAAAAATCCTCAAAGTCTGATAAAGTAAAAGACCTCTGAATATTCCAAAATACATTACATATGATATATTCAAATAACCAAAGTGTTATGATTCAAATGATTTTGTACATGTATAGTTAGTTGAAAATGGATATTTATTTGTATAATTTCCTCAAATATTGAAAATAGCATAAAGTCAATAAGTTAATTTAAAGATTTAGATTATATGAATTATAAATATATGATCAGTGAATTATAATTTAAATTTTTCTAAAGATTAATTGTATTCTTGCTTACTGAACTTTTCCCAAGCTCACCCCCTCCACTCATCAGTTTTGCAGGTGAAAATTAAGTGTTTACAAGGATCTAGTGGACACTAGCAAGTTGATTCCTTAAGCTATCATTTCTTCTTTAAAGATTACTAAATTAAAGTAGTAGTTGGATATTTGATAATTATTGTATTTAAATAAATGTTTAAAATTCTTAGATGCTCCATGTGTGTAAGATGGTATTATTGTATTTGGTGTGATCAAAAGTATTTGATAAGTATTATGTTAATGTGTAATTAAATGATAAATCGAAATTAACTGTGAGTATGAGAATAGTGCATGGAAAGTATGATTGGGTTGCAGGTTGTGATCTTGGGCTAATGTATTTGTTACTAATATTATAATGAGTTTTGTTATATGTATGGGTTCTACAGGTTGTTGGTGCCTTTATGGCTACCCATGCCCTAGGACCGTCACATTTTCAAAAGAAGGGTGTGACAGTAGTGCTCTTCACACTCTTGGACAATGGCCTTGTCCTTGTCTTTAGATTCTACACATTTGCATTACAATTACACATTAATCACAACCTTGTTATGACATTAGTTTAAATTTAACTTAACTTGTTAACACTTTTATCTTATTCATTGTAGTGCTAACTTATAAATTTTAAAGTCAAGACACACTATACATATACTTGTTACTAATTTTAATACTTTCCTTAATTTTTTTCTAAATAGCCAATATATTCACTTAAGGAAAGATAATTCATTTCCTCCAAATTTGACATTTCAATTTCATATTACTTAATTAGAATCAATTTAAACAATTTCCAATATTCAATGGAGTTAATTCTACTTTCACCTTCTAATTCCATAAATGAACCTAATTCATTACATTTGGGGAAAATCATTTCTATTAATTGAATTTTGAAATTAACATTATACAAATCATGTTACACTATTCTTAAGCTTTGTTCCCCCTTCAATTCCATGAATTCAAGTTTAGTTTTCAAAATCCCTAATTTGTCTATAAACCGTAGAATTTGGGAAAAACCATTAATTCTTCATCTAATCCTCAAATTGATCATGGAATTATGAAATTAGCATATCAAAAAGCCTATATCATCAATTAAACATGGAAAAAATTATTAGATCTTGAACTTTCTCTTTTAACCTAAGTTACATCTTCAAAATTTCAAGTTTTGAAATAAGTTTCTATAATTCCATTTAACACTTCCAAACCACTATTCTCTATCCCAAATAACTTTAGATAGCATCAGATAAATTTTAGAACAATCCCTTATAATAAATCTACGAGAGGCCGAATCTAGTGTTAATGTTCCCTTACATATGCTCTTTGCTTCCCTTGCTTGTTTTTACTTGATATACTTCAAGTTCTCAAGCCCAATCCCTATATTTAATTAAAGAACATATAAAATAAATGTTTTCTAATTATGCTAGCTTTGGCCAAATCATATAGATGGAAGAAAAAAAAGGATTTTACAAGTATAACACTAAAGTCATGTTTAGAACACATAAAGAAAGAGATGAGCATAAACTCTTATCTTGGGAAGCCTTGTTTTGAATTCTATAGTGGTGGCATGGAATTTAGAGTCTATTTCTCTATTAGGATGTGTTTTTTATGATAGGTTTTGCAAAAATGGAGAAAATACTCATCTTATTGCTTGTATATGGAAGATGGATGGTGTTCATTTAATCATCTCTAATCCAATGGCTATAACTTAATCACAATGGATGGCTATGATTAATCAAGTGAATGGCTAGGATCTCATCTAGGTTAATGATGTTCATCACATGGTTTGGAAAGAGCAAAAATGAATGTAGACTTTAGTGTAGGAAAAGTGAGAATTCAAGCTGGAAAAGGAATGGACATAGTAAAAAATGGTGGCTTCCAAGCCAAAGTTAATGGCTAGCTTTTCTAACATCAAACTTAACCTTAGTTAATCATTCTTAACTCTTGTTAAATGTATATTCATTCAACCATGGGTCTAATGGGTCGGCCATCCAAGTGGGCTTGAGCTTTTGGTGTTTAAAAACCTATTAACAAGCCCATACATGCACATTTCAAACTTAGTAACTTAATACATTTTCCATTTCATTTCTTTCACTTTAATATACATATTTCTACCTTCTAATATCACTATACCCTCTAGACATTGCTAGATAAATCTTATTCACTCTATAGTGCATATTTGCTAGCCCCTCATTAGCATTATTCAAGTATGTAAATCATATAAAGTCACTAGGTCAAACTAAGTTTGACTTCCATTGTACCATTGTAACTTTGATTGAAATCAACTTCTCATATCACTATTATTATCTCCCAATGACTTAGGAGATGTTAATGCCAATCCACCAGCACTTTAGATTAATATTTCAAATAAATTATTAACATAGTCACATTAAGTCAAACTCCATTTGACTTTCATTTTATCATAAAAGTGCTTATTGAAATTGATTACATTCTTTATTCATTGTCACATTATTTATTTAAAATTTCTTCTTATAGTATTCTTATAATTCTTAATATGTTAGAAAGGTCTTGAATGGTATAGTAGATGAACATTATAGTGTCATCATCTCTTACTCTAATAGTTTAGGAAAATCTTGGGTATTACATTCTTCTACTTTTGGGCGATTTTTTATGAGACAATAGTTAGGTTAAGGATGGAGAAAAAGCCTAGCTTATTTATAGAAAATCTTATGGATTTACCCATCCCAAGTTTCATTGGATTAGCTATACAATTTGACCACTTTATCACACTACCCATGAGAGGTGTTAATATACCCATTACATAAGTGATCACATACCCATTACATAATTGATCACATAAATACAAATTGGATTTCACACCCTTATCATTAAATTGTATTCATTAAGTTTATTTTCACTAACCAAAATAGCCCATAATTTTAAAACGATACTCAGACTGAATAGTAAACTCAAATATGGCACGAATTTTATAAAAAAATACAATTTCAAAAAGGGTAAAGGGTCATTTTGATCCTTATGCTTTTTTTAGATGTCCAAATGCAATGGTGGAGCCAAAAAATCTATTTAGTGAGATCACTTTTACACTAAAATTTTTTTGAGTATGAATAAATTTTATAAATTACAAATTCATATTTTTTTTTATGAACAATAATTTATTAGAATTTCATTTAATTAATTTATGAAAAATAAATTTAGTTGTATTTTTCTACCAAAATTCATAGAATTTACAAATGACTTGTAAATTAATAATATTTTAAACTTAAAAGAATTAATATTTGATATATAAAATAGAATATGAAAATTCATTTACAAATTAATTTTTTTAAAAGAAATTTATTGACAAATCAAAATAGTTTTCATATTAATTTGTTCCATATATAATATAATATTTTTTATTTAAAGAAATTAAATTTTTCTTATTCTATTCAAGGATAGATAAAAAGACAAAGATAATTATTTTAAAAATATATTTTTACTCTTTAAAGGATTCTTAAAGTAATTTACAAATTTATTGTGTCACTTAAATGAATATGTCCTCACTTGATAGTTAAAAAATAAGTAAAATTATTTAACAATTTGAATGAGATTACAATATCAATTTGAGTAAGAAGAAAACCTAAAATACACATACTTTTAAGAATTTGTAAATATTTCAAATTTTATGGTTAGAAATTAAAAATTAAATAAAATTGCGCAATTTAGTAATTAGAGTGAGACAATGATATATAATTTTAGTGGAAGTATAATTTAAAATACATAACTTTTAAGAGTTAAAAAATATTTAAATTTGATCACTCGACATTTTAATAATTTTAGAATGGTCATTTGTTTCCACCATAACTTTTTTAGTGCGTTAGATCCATTAAAAGGTCCCATTAATGAGTCTTGTCTAAAAGAGCAATAAAAGCCCATATGTGCCTATAGATCAAAGTTAGCATTTTTGAGATGATCAGTATTTTAGAGAATTATGGAGAATTATATAGAATATCCTTAACAAGTACTAGAGATTACTAATGATTGCATCATTCTAGGGAAATGAAGTAGTAGTTATTGAATTATAGCACTAGTGTAGTGGTTATCTCCCTAGGTAGTATATAAACCAAGTATAACCTATTGTACAAAGCCTAATCAATTAATCACTCAAAAGGCCCTATGCCTTTCTATCAACTCCATCGGGCAAAGTTTTCCTTTTTTACTTTCAAGCTTTATGTAATTACTGCTTACAATCAATTAAATTCTATATTTTCCACAACTTTTGTTTTATTTCCCTAATTACTATTTCCATAAACACTACAGAGAGTCCAAGTAAATTATGGGAAGGAAACTTGAGAATTCACAGTCACCTTATCCTAAGAAGTCAGAATGGCACAATTCACAAGCTCATGCACCTTCATCCGAACATGGCATGCCATATAATTACCATTTTGCCCTTGTACCAAAATGTACAACCAACAATATTTTTTTGGTATTGGAATTAATTTAAATCTAATTATCTAAATTTTAAATTTTTATACTTTAAATTTCACTATCTAAAAGTATATAAAATTAAAGAAAATAAAATCAAACAAAAAATAAAATCAAACAAAAACTTCTAGAGGGTAATGGGGATCACCATATGGACGAGAATAGAGACTAAATAGTCCCCATATGTGAGGCAGGGACGGGGATAGAATTTCTCGCTAAGACGAGGATGAGGATGGGGATGTATATCCACTCCATTACCATCCCTAGTCTAAGTGTGAATTTGCTTAAAATATGGGGACTAAATAGTAAGTTATCCTAAATTTTATTTATATTATATATGCTAAGGATAAATGGTCAAATTGGCCCTTCAACTTATCAATGAAGATCAATTGGGTCCAAAATGACTTTTAAATCAATTTAGTCCAAACATTTCATTTTCTACTCAAATAGGTCTAATTTTGACAAGCCATTGGGGTGTGTCTTCCACTTCTCAAGCTAATAGTGTGAGAAGCAAACAATTAATTAAAAAAATATTAAAACTACAAAAATTTTGGGATTGTGAATCTCAGTTTGAGTGTTATGATCTTATTAAACATTTAATCTCATAAAATTCCACTTCATGTTGCAATTTCTCTTACTCAAATAGATAAGTTCCTTCTAACTCTTGAAACCATTTAATACAAAGCCTGAGTGTCTTTATATAATCCATCATATTGTCACATCTGTGAACCTTCAATTTTGCATTCTTATTATCCAACCGCACCTTGGCACTAGCTAAGTTTAATGTGTTATTCATAGCCATTACGACAGTTCTGTTAGCCGATTAGTGGGCGAGGGTTCACTGCCCTAGAAAGAAAAAATTGTTATCCTTCAATTAAAATTTTTAGCCTTCAATTGCATTATTACCTAGACATCCAAATTTCCTAAACTTCCAACCAATAATCAATCTCTAAAAAAAAAAAAAAAGAGAGAGAGACTGAGCCACATGAACATGGCGCCCTCTTTCTGAACCAAAATGTCCATTTTGCCATTTTCAACCCAATTTTTAGCTCCTTTTAGTCATACCCTTTTAGGTCTTTTCACTTTTTTAATTCATAAACTACCATCACCCACTTTTCTTATAAATACCTCATCCATTCTTCCATTTTCCTTACCCCTTGAATTTGAGTAAATTGGTTTTTTCAAATTTATCTTTTCTTCTCCCTTCAACTACTCTCTAATTAATTAATTAATTAATCTTTTTAATTAATTAATTAATTATCTCACCCTAACCAAGTTAATTAATCTTTTTAATTAACTAAAACTCTTTTTTTAATTAAAATTAATCACTCAATTAATTAATTAATCACTTTTTCTCAAAATCAAATTAATCCTTTTTTTTTAGATCCATATTTTATCCAAATTAATTAATTGATTATTTTAATTAATTAATTAATTCATCTATTTCATTACATTAATTGGTTAATTAATCATTTTAATTAATTAATTAATCACTCAATTAATTCAATTATCTGGCCCCGATAAAATAGAATTTCGATATGATAAAACCCTCTTCCCGCCAAAAACAAAAGTATCATTCTTTTTCCTCACTCACAAACCCAAATCAAATCAATCAATCCAATTAACCTATAAACTCTCCACTTAATTGTAGATCGAAGTACATGGGTTTTAATCCCCATTTGATGGGGTATTAGGCATATTTGGAATTTAAATCAAATCTCAAATTCAATTCCAAATTAGTTCCATTTTCCATTTATTTTCAATTGTAATTATCTATTTTTATACTTGTTGTAAATTTGAGTAATTATTTATTTGATTATTTTGGAGTCAATGAGCAATTCTATGATTCCTCCATAATCTATAAGAACTAGAGGGAACACTCTTCTTAACTTATGGATGTTTATTTCTTGAATTTCTTTATGCATTGCATAATTATACCATCCTCATGCATTTTAATTATTATCTCATAATCATGATTCATGAAACCAAATTTTAAGTCAAATTAAACTTAAAAGTTAAATTTAGATTATTTAACAAAAAACCTAGTCCCTGAGCTCAATTTATTCGAAAACTAGTTATTTTTATCCTTGGATAATTTATTGAAACATTAGTGAATTGGAGTCACAAATTAGGTTTTTCCTTAATTTTTTCATTTTAAAAAATAAATTAAGGTGATGATTTCCGAAATCATTTTTCAAACCACAAATCAATTTTTCAAATGGTAGCTGTTCTAATCATGAGCACTGAAACTCGTTCCATGACTTTGTTAAAAATCGCTCGGCCTTTCCTTAAGTCAAATTTTTTCTGAACGAGGGAGGAGCGTTCGGGCGAGATCTCACAGCATCTATCCTAGAAAGCCCAAAAACAGTATATTCAAAAACTATTCTCAATTGAATCATATTTTAGGAAAAAAAAAATTTACTAACCTCGTAATTGAATTTGTTTTTGTATTTCATTCTCTCATTTAACAATACATCAACATCTTATCTTGTGAACTCAATCCCACCACACTCTGATCCAGCAATACTATGGGGAGCACTAGTTGGGGTAAGTTCTTGTTCACCATTTACAATTGAAAATGCTTATTGCATTCTGCCATTGGTTGTAGTCCCAACCATTTTCTCAATTCCAATATGTTGCCACTTATTGACAAGCACTTCATCCCTAACATACTTGTATGAAACCTACCAAAAAAAAAAAAAATTCACCAAAAACAGTAATTTCTTAGAGATATGATCTTAAAGATCTCTTCAATTCTTTTGATCTATCTTCTGCTTCTTCTATTGTTTCATTGATTTAGCATAGATCATAAAGCAATTATCAAAATCAAAAATTGAAACAAGAAAAAAACACAAATCAAAGAAAGAGATGGACTTACTTGGATTAGTAGTGGAAAGGATAACTAAAGCAATGAGCGCTAGTGATGAAGGACTAGCTTGCGATTGGTTGGTGGTCGAGGTCGACTGCTAAAAGTGCTGTGTGAAGGCCAAGGCTCGACGGTGATGTAGAACTACTGCCCGAATTTCTACCAACATTGAGTTTGCAATTGGTTGGGAGCTTCTTGAGAGGGAGAGAAGAAACAAGGAAGAAAAAAAAAAAAAGAAAAGAAAAAATGATTTTAAATGGTATTTAATTATTATTATTATTATTATTATTATTATCTTTAAATTAGATTTGACTGCCTGTAATACACGCATAGGCCTAGTTGAAATTTAAATTTATTTAAGTAGAAAATGAAATGTTTGGGTTAAATTGATTTAAAAGGCCATTTTAGGACCATTGATCTTCGCTAGCAAGAGCTAATTTGAGCGTTTACATGCATGTTAGTGAAATTTCGGTTCATAACATTTTTAATTTTTTATTTATTAAGCATATATGATATATCGGTAGTAGTAAATGTATTAAACCTAGCAGCCGCTGCCTCCCTCCTTGTCTCTCATAATTCTGTTCTTCATCGTCTCTCTCTGGGATTGGGTCTTCTCTTCTCTGTCTGGACTCTGGGTCTTTCTTTGCTGTTGGCCATTCGTCACCGAATAGTTCGGTCGCCGCTTGCCTTTCGCCATTCGTGGTGCTGGTTCAGTCAGTCGCTGTTGGGTCTTCTGGGATCGGGTCTTCTCTTCTCTGTCTGGACCTGGGTCTTTCTTTGCCGTTGGCCATTCGTCACCAAATAGTTCGGTCGCCGCTTGCCTTTCGCCATTGGTGGTGCTGGTACAGTCAGTCGCCGTACACATTTGACCTTGGGTTCCTTCCTCTACCTCAGCTGGGTTCGAAAGCTCTGGTTTTATTCTCTTTTTTTTTTTTTTATTGTTTGTAATTTTAGTTTAATCTTGGGACTGATGCAGTGTAATTTTTAGTCTAATTGCTTCCCTTGAGGGCCGTATTGTTTAAAGAATTTTCAGTTAGGAAACCAGATTATTAAAAGTGCAAAACCAGATTATTCAAGGCCTTAGTATTGTTTAAAGAATTTTTCAGTGTTTAAAAAAAGAAAATGAGTAAAAATTTTAAACTAATTATACAATGTCATTGCAGTTCTGAAATTTTCAAGGCAAGTCCCAGCAGCAAAATGATGGCTCCATGGGTGATGCCATTTCTCGAATTTATTCTGAAGGTTGGCGAAATGGGAAAAACAAATTTTGATTTGTAAGTTT
Source organism: Reutealis trisperma (assembly GCA_947687605.1). Lineage (NCBI taxonomy): Eukaryota > Viridiplantae > Streptophyta > Magnoliopsida > Malpighiales > Euphorbiaceae > Reutealis > Reutealis trisperma. Next base: position 78,589 of record CANTUT010001789.1, on the reverse strand, counting down.
TGTACTTGATTTTAGGTTGGCCTTCAAACTTTTATAGCCAAAATTAACTTTTGAGGAATTTGTATACAAACTGATGCATTAAAGTTCTTATTTGTATACTCTAGATGTATGATATATGTTACCTTGTGTTAGTACAGAATTTAGTTGGAACTTCCCATAAAATAGGTATTTTTGTTTTGGAGAAGAAAGAAATGGAGGAAAGTTCAAATTAGATCATTCAGGAGACTAAGATAGTTTAGCGAGGCAGCTTTTTGAGATAATTGAAAAAGAAGTATTTATTATTAAAAAGATGTAAAATTCACATATTAGCAATTCTATATTTCTATTGCTGCCTTCTATGAATTCGTGAAATATAAATGAATATTTATATCAACACATGGAAATTAAAAAAATGAATATAATTATTTTTCTTTCGTAATATTAATGGGTTTTTCTCTATGCACATTTACATACATCACCATTTGTGATTTCTTTATGCTTTATGAAGAAACATTGTTCACCTAGCCTCGGAATGTATATATGGCTTATAAGTAACAGTAGCTGTCTGTTGTTGAACTTGCACATTTGGATGTATGAGAATCTATGTTGAATAAGCTATTCCCTGTCCTGTAGTTTGAAAATTGTATTTGTTCAATGTAAGGGAGCAGCTATTATATATATTTATATATATTTTTTATTTTACATATTAAATTTACAAATTTAGAAAATTCTTTATAAAATGTAAAATTAAGTATTTCTAAAATTAAGTATTTAAGTATAATATTAAGTATAATATTACATATATTATTAGGCATATTATTAATTAATTTAAAATTAGTATTTTCATTTTAGTATATTATTAGTATAATTAGTTATATTTAATTAAATAAAAAATATTAAATATATAATTAAAATATATAAAATAGAAATAAATATAAATAGAAAATAAAAAGAATATTAAAATATTAAAAAATTAAATTATTAAAAATAAATATATAAATAGAAAATAGAATACTTATAAATTAAATAGAATATTCTAGAATATTCATACTAGAATATTAAATATATAATAATAAATATATAGCTAAATATATAAATAGAACAAAAAAATTTTCAATTTCTTTCAATTTAGAATATTCCATTTTTAATTTCTACTAAAATAACAATTTCTAATAGAATTTAAAAGTTCTAAACAACTAAACAAAAAAATGAAAATTTGATTTTGAATTCCCCATTTTTTAGGGAGAATCCGAAGTGAAGTGAAAAATGCAAAAGAAACCGAAAAAAAAAAAAAAAGGTTATTTTGCCTACAAATAAGAATTTTTAAGGGGAAAAAAAAAAGACAAAAACAACAAAAACAATTGTCAAGCAGATGGGGGCAAGTGGAGCTAAACCCCTGAGCACCAAAATTTTACTGGTATTCATCCTGTATACAAGTGGGTTTGCCAGCTGTTAAGGAATGAATTAGAGTTCTTATTTGAAACCCTCTTGTATCATCCTATATATATGTATATATACACACAATGCTCACTGTCTCATTATTTGAAAATTAACTAACCTCTTGTAAAGGTACAGTTATATCATGATCAAAAAGTAGCCCAAAACTTATATATTTTTTATGGAAAAATTTTCTTCAATTAATAAGCATGCCCTTTTCGGAAAGGGATACAGAAATCATTAATGTGGCTTGCACATATTGCTAACAGTTGGGATGATTATTGAAGCATACTGGAGAATGCGATGAAGCAGCAGGCCCTTGAGAAAAAATAGGGCGTAGACAAGAGCTCAAAGCTTGGAAGCTCAGCATAAACTAAACCAAAAAACTCTACTGGTTAGCTTCATTATATATTTCTCTGTCTGCTAGTTGCGTATGATTCTAGATTCTCAATTATGTATTTATACCTTAAATAGTAGTTTGCTTCTTGCTTTCATTCATTTCTCATTAGCATGTCTTAGTTGCTTACTGAGAAACTTTTCTTCCGGCTTCCATTTGCCTAGGGAAATGAACTTACAGATTCCCTATTCTAGGAGAATACTTGCTCTCTCTTTCTCTCTCTCCAGTGGTTGTTATCTTAAACTTCAATATAAGAAATATATATAGATTGGGAACTTGTGTGAACTGTACCTGCAAACTTGGACAAATAATTGTTCCTTTTATGCTCATTTTTTTTATGTATCCCCAATGCCAAGTCTTTGTATTTGTAGGAAGATTCTCTTTGCAGAAAATATATATGTATATATTCAGATTTGTCAGTTCTTTGGTTAATTCTCCTTTGAAGCACCAACGGATATTTAATTTATATGGTTATAGCTTGTACGCTTGTTTGTTGAGTGTGACACTCCACTTGCTAGTTAATATACTAAATTTATAGAAGCATATGTTGTAAACAAATGCACCTGTAATTTGCAAATTCTGTGGGGGTAGAGCTGGGTGTAAGATTTTCCTTAAGAGTAAACACGCCAGCTGGGGGCTGAGGATCTTGCAGTCTCCCTCCAAGCTGTCACCCAAAGTCCACTAAATTAGTGGGAGACGGCAAAATTAGCATTTGATGTGTTTATCAATCATGCTTATGAAGAAGATTTGCAATTCTGATTCCGTAATATTTGATGATTTTAACCATGTTTTCTATCATTTTCAGATTTTTAGCAGCACAATAACTGTTTTAACTGATAATTTCCCTTTTTAAACATGTTTCATTTTTCATTTTTATATCTTTTTATATCATGATTATTTAATTGTGCTCAAGTAGAAGGGTTTTTATTTTAAATAAACTCCAAGTTTTCTTCACTATGGAAGTGCTTAATGTTATTCGAGTTGTTTTTTTTTTTTTTTTTAATTTTCCAGATGCAAAGGCGGATAAAGAAGACCAGAAAAGCAATGTTTTGCATTATAAAAGATTCATTCATTCATTTTTTCCATATTTTCGTTCTTCAATTTAGTTGCTAGTCTTCATCATCTTTATTTTCTATGCGATGTCCTATTAGATACGATAAGTTTTTGCTTGATCCTCTAATTCTTAGTAATTGTAGTCAAAGTTTTAAATAAGGATAATGGAATTTTAGTCTGCTGCTTTGTTATTTACCATCTCCCTCTGGGTGATTTGCTAATCACCTAGAAACAGTAGGCAAAACGGAGAAATGGTCACTTCTCATGTTTCGTTCAATTATTAACATAATATCTTGGATATATCATTATATTCTTTTCTTGAAGTTATATTTTATTAAATTCTTGTTTAATGTTGATTCGAGTGATTTTGCAAACGGCTTTAAAAAATTAACAGTATCAGCTGCATATTCAGAAATTTTCTGTTAATTCAGATTGTTTTTGTGATACCATTTTCTATAGCCAAAGCCCAAATTTATACCTAAAACCCTCTGCTTATTTACTGTAGCCCATTGGATTATTTCTAAAGCCCAATTTAGGCTATAGAACTATGGAGTCTGAGATTAGGGTTACATTTAATTTTCAATATAAACATCCTTCTGTTGCTTTGTTTCTATGAAAGGAAGGTCACCTCTCATATTGGCCAGAAGTTTCAGTAATTTTGAGGCAATCTTTAATTTCTTTTTTATTATTTATTTGAAAACTATATGTGAAATTCTCCGATGAGGAAGAAATCCCAAATAGAAGGAAGTGCCGTATGACACTTGAATGAGCAGCGGCTAAACTCACCAACTCACTTTTCCCATCCGCCAATTACAATTCTTCTGATTCGCTTCCTGTGTGGATAGGTTTTCTGTTTAAATTGCTTTCTGGTCAGGGATTACGTGGCTTGATTGTGCCGTTGTGCGGGTGATTTGAAATGGGTCTCTAAGGATTTTATTTACTTAAATTTCTCTATATAAATAAATAATGTCCAATGCCACGTCACCGGTAGCCAAATGGCATTGACCGGCGATGCTATGATTGGACAGAAATCAATTTCATGTTTCGCTTGCTGATAGGAACCTGTGGATATAGTTTCAGTCGATCTACAGAGCCGTTTTCGGCGATTACATTTTATTTATATATTTTAATGTATGAAGCCAATGACGATTTCTCTTATTTAGTTGGAATTACCGGCTGAATTCCACTTGATGTTAATTTTAGACTGGCGATCTGAGGCTTCTTAAAATTTTTAATTAATTATAGATTTAAAAGCAGCTGTAAATTTTTAGACAAATTATTAATAAATTATTAAAATTATATAATTTACTAATTTTTTTTATATAAACATGCTTCTGTTGCTCTGTTTCTATTGAAAGCAGGTTATCTCTGATATCGGCCAGAAGATTAAGTAATTTTGAGACAGTTTTTAATTTCTTTTTCATTATTTGTTTGAAAATATATGTGAAATTCTGCGATGAGGAAGAAATCCCAAATAGAAGGAAGTGCTGTATGCCACTTGAATCAGCAGCGGCTAAACTCAGAACTCAGTTTTCCATCTGCAAATTACAATTCTTCTGATTCGCTTCCTGTGTAGATTCATCTTCTGTTTGAATTGCTTTTTGGTCCGGGATTATGCGATTTAATTGTGCCGTTGTGCGGGTGATTTGAAACGGGTCTTTGAGGATTTTATTTACTTAAATTTATTTATATAAATAAATAATGTCCAATGCCACGTTGTTGGTAGCCAAATGGTGTTGACCGGCGATGCTATGATTGGATGGAAATCAATTTCATGTTTCACATGCTGACAGAAACATGTGGATTAGTTTTAGTTGATTTACGGAGCAGTTTTAGATAATCACTTTTTTAATTATATATTTTAATTTATGAAGTCAATGACGATTTCCTTTATTTAGATGGAATTACTTGCTGGATTTCACTTGATGTCAATTTTAGATTGGCTATCGGAGGCTTCTTAAAATTTTTAATTAATTACAGATTTAAAAGCAGCTATAAATATATATACAAATTATTAGTAAATTATTAAAATTATATAATTTAATAATTTTTTTTATATAAACATCCTTCTGTTGCTCTGTTTCTATCGAAAGTAGGTCTCCTCTGATATCGGCCAGAAGATTAAGTAATTTTAAGGTAATTTTTAATTTCTTTTTCATTATTTGTTTGAAAATTAGATGTGAAATTCTCCGATGACGAAGAAATTCCAAATAGATAGGAAGTGTTGTATGACACTTTAATTAGCAGCGGCTACACTCACCAGCTCACTTTTCCCATCCGCCAATTATAATTCTTCTTATTCGCTTCCTTTGTGGATTTGTCTTCTGTTTCAATTGCTTTTTGGTTGGGAATTATGTGATTTGATTGTGCCATTGTGTGGTTGATTTGAAATGGGTCTCTCAGGATTTAATTTACTTAAATTTATTTATATAAATAAATAATGTCTAATGCCACGTTGCCGGTAGCCAAATGGCATTGACCGGCAATGCCATGATTGGATGGAAATCGATTTCATGTTTTGCTTGCTGATAGGAACCTATGGATCTAATTTTAGTTAATTTATGGAGCCATTTTGGGTGATTACATTTTTATTTATATATTTTAATTTATGAAGCCAATGATGATTTCCTTTATTTAGTTGGAATTACCAGCTGAATTCAGTTGATGTCAATTTTAGATTAGCTATATGAGGCTTCTTATCTTAAAATTTTTAATTAATTATAGATTTAAAAGCAGCTATAAATTTATAGACAAATTGTAAGTAAATTATTAAAATTATATAATTTAATAGATTTTTTTTTATATAAACATCCTTTCGTTGCTCTGTTTCTATTGAAAGTAGGTAACCTCCGATATTGGCCAGAAGTTTCAGTAATTTTGAGGCAGTCTCTAATTTCTTTTTCATTATTTGTTTGAAAACTATATGTGAAATTCTCCGATGAAGAAGAAATCCTAAATAGATAGGAAGTGCCGTATGACACTTTAATGAGCAGTGGTTGCACTCACCAACTCACTTTTCCCATCTGCCAATTACAATTCTTCTGATTCGCTTCCTTGTGGATTCATCTTCTGTTTGAATCGCTTTTTGGTCGGTGATTATGTAATTTGATTGTGCTGTTGTGTGGGTGATTTGAAATAGGTCTATGAGGATTTTATTTACTTAAATTTATTTATGATGTCCAATGCCACGTTGCTGGTATCCAAATGGTGTTGATCGGCGATGCCATGATTGGACGGAAATCAATTTCATGTTTTGCTTGCTGATAGGAACCGGTGTATCTAGTTTCAGTTCGTTTACGAAGCCATTTTTGGCCATTACATTTTTATTTATATATTTTAATTTGTGAAGCCAATGATGATTTCTTTTATTTAGTTGCAATTACTGGCTGAATTTCAGTTGATGTCAATTTTAGACTGGCTATCTGAGGCTTCTTAAAAATTTTAATTAATTATAGATTTAAAAGCAGATGTAATTTTATATGCAAATTACTATTTTCTCCGTTTCAAAAAGATTGTCCATTTTTTTTTCTCACATAGTTTAATAAAATATCATTAATTGCTTGCTAACTCATAAATTTTATTTTATTTTTTCACTTATATTCTTGTATATACTTATTTATTAATACCTTTATTATTAATTTTGAAAATACATATTTTTTTAATTAATAAGGATAAAATAGATAAATACCTATAACTATTTTTAGAGTAGGTAAGTGTTTTGAGACATTTTAAAAAGGAATAACGGACAACTTTTTTGAGATGGAGGGAGTACTAAATTATTAAAATTATATAACTGAATAATTTTTTTTTTATATAAACATTCTTTTGTTGCTTTGTTTCTATTGAAAGCAAGTTACCCTTCATATCGGCCAGAATATTTAGTAATTTTGAGGCAGTCTTTAATTTCTTTTTCATTATTTGTTTGAAAACTACATGTGAAATTCACTGATGAGGAAGAAATCTCAAATATATATAGGAAGTGCTATATGACACTTTAATTAACAGTGGCTATACTCACTGATGAGGAATAAAAATGGCTCTTAGAAGATAACTGGATCCACTTAAATCAAGACTCATTATATAATTTCCAAGATTATAGAAGGACGAACGAAATTCATTAGCCGAGTCCTCAAGTATCCCAAGCCCAAAAGCTTTCTGAATGAACTGGTGTTCCTTCATCATCAAGTAACTTGCTGAACAAGCTAAGATCGAATCATACCGATGACGTGTTATATCGACTGACAGGAGAACATGTTCGTAGTCAATCCGCATCCTATCCTGGCGCTTCTCTCACCGAATACTTCTAAAGACAAGATAAGGGACATGCGTCTGCCATCATTACACTAACTCTCACCAGATGATATAGTCGAATGACAGAAAACATTCATTCTCATGAAAAAGGTGTCAGTCTCACTTTACACTGAACCATACAAAAGAAGAAGAGTAACTCAAATCCAGGTAGATGAAATTTTACACTCTCTCACTTCCATTCTCTTACTAAAAAATACTCTGAAATTCAAGAGAAAATAACTTCTCAAGAATCAAGATTTTAGGTCTTCGCTAGGCGGAAGACCTGGCTCTCCTTTGATCATTTTCTATTCTTTATAGGCACAACACTCCAGGCCCAACAAGGAACATTCGGCCTATCTTTTCTCATCTTGATCTCGCACTGATCACTCACGAACTCACTTTTCCCATCCGCCAATTATGATTCTTTTGATTCGCTTCTTGTGTGGATTCGTCTTCTGTTTGAATTGCTTTTTTGTTGGGGATTATGTGATTTGATTGTGTCGTTGTATGGGTGATTTGAAATGGGTCTCTCAAGATTCTATTTACTTAAATTTATTTATATAAATAAATAATGTCAAATGCCAAGTTGCTGGTAGCCAAATGGCATTGGCCGGCGATGCTATGATTGGACGGAAATCAATTTCATGTTTTGCTTGTTGATAGGAACTTGTGGATCTAGTTTCAGTTGATTTATAAAGCCATTTTCAGTGATTACATTTTTATTTATATATTTTAATTTATGAAGCCAATGACGATTTCCTTTATTTAGTTGAAATTACCAGTTGAATTTTAGTTGATGTCAATTTTAGACTGCTTATTTGAGGCTTTTTAAAATTTTTAATTAATTATAGATTTAAAAATAGATATAAATTTATAGACAAATTGTAAGTAAATTATTAAAATTATATTGTTTAATAAATTTTTTTTTATATAAACATCCTTTCGTTTTTTTGTTTCTATCAAAAGCATGTCACCTCTCATATCGGCCAGAAGTTTCAGTAATTTTGATGCTGTTTTTAATTTTTTTTTCACTATTTGTTTGAAAACTATATGTGTTTCTCCGATGAGGAAGAAATCCCAAATACATAGGAAGTGCTGTGTGACACTTTAATCAGCCGTGGCTACACTTACCGACTCACTTTTCCCATCCACCAATTATGATTCTGCTGATTCGTTTCTTGTGTGGATTCGTCTTCTGTTTGAATTGCTTTTTTGTTTGGGATTATGTGATTTGATTGTGCTGTTTTTTGGGTGATTTGAAATGGGTCTCTGAAGATTTTATTTACTTCCATTTATTTTTATAAATAAATAATGTCCAATGCCACGTTGCCAGTAGCCAAATGGCGTTGACTGGCGATGCTATGATTGGATAGAAATCAATTTCATGTTTCACTAGCTTATACGAAGATGTAGATCTAGTTTCAATTGATGTACGGGGCCATTTTGGGCGATTACATTTTTATTTATAAATTGCCAATGACGACTTCTTTTATTTAGTTGGAATTACTAGCTGAATTTTACTTTATGTCAATTTATGTTGGCTATTTGGGACTTCTTAAAATTTTTAATTAATTATAGATTTAAAAGAGCTGTAAATTTATAAACAAATTTTTAGTAAATTATTAAAATTATATAATTTAATAAATTTTTTTTATTTAAACATCTTTCTGTTGCCCTGTTTCTATTGTAAGGAGGTCACTTCTCATATTGGCCAGAGGTTTCAGTGATTTTCAGGCAGTCTCTAATTTTATTTTTCATTATTTGTTTGAAAGCTATATGTGAAATTCTCCAATGAGGATGAAATCCCAAATAGATAGGAAGTGCCGTATAACTCTTTAATCAGCAGCGTCTACACTCACCAACTCACTTTTCCTATCTGCCAATTACAATTCTTCTGATTCGCTTCTTGTGTGGATTCGTCTTCTGTTTGAATTGCTTTTTGGTCGTGGATTATGTGATTTGATTTTGCCATTGTGTGGGTTATTTGAAATGGATTTGGGGTTATTTGAATTGGGTCTCTGAGGATTTTATTTATTTAAATTTATTTATATAAATAAATAATATCCAATGCAACATCACCGGTAACTAAATGGCGTTGACTGGCGATGCTATGATTGGATGGAAATCAATTTCATGTTTTGCTTGCTAATAGGAACCTGTGGATCTAGTTTCAGTTGATCTATGGAGCTATTTTCGATGGTTACATTTTTATTTATATATTTTTATTTATGAAGCAAGTAAAGATTTCTTTTATTTATCATATGAGTTAGTTAAGTTTTTGGAATTATTAAGCGCAACCTAAATCATATGTACAAAACATAATGTTATTTATTAGTATTATAGCTTAATTAACTAATCTCATGTACTAAACGGACTGATAGAACTCAACCTAGTTGCCGGACAAACAGAGCAAATCTTATATCTACTGTTCCATGGTATATCAAAATTCCAACTGCCATCGCTTAAATTTTTACCATGTTTTTTTGGTTTTCTGGAAGTCACGTGTTTTGCTAATTCAAGTTCAAGTTCCCGTATCCTCTGCAATGGGATGCACTTACTTTTTCGGCAGGTCATTCGTTTGCTATGATCTATGGTTGAGGTATATCTTCAGTTTCTACAAGTTGCACTAGATTGTCATCTTTTGGTTACTGGTTATTTTCTCTCTAGATCTTCAATGTGTGTGTTTCAAAAGCTGGGAAACATGTCCTATGTATTAAAAGGATTGTACAAGAAATTTTTGTTGTATGAATAAATATTGTGTTAGAAGTCCGACAAAGCTCATGCCTTTTGGACAAATTTATAAATGTTTTACTCATGGAAATAGGAGAAGACCAGTTACTGAAATTATTAATTCTTGATTTTGTTGTTATTAAATTCCTTTATTGTGTGGTGGTTAATAGTTGTGCTGTAGTGGGTTGGTGGTTATATGTCAATCTAAATACCTGTTTAATCTAAAAGTTTTATATTGCAGTCAACTGGTGCATATAAGGCAGCATCTTGGTTAGCTATTGCTACTCCACCTCCCACTCATGTATTAAGCAGTGGCATTGGTTGGCAGGTGAGCTGGTTTAACATATTTGTGATTTACTTTCATTTGTTTGTATTATTTTGTTCCTATCTCAGTCCATCTAGGAGACAATATTATCATGATAATTATGAGTAATTTGCACAAAGTTATACGTAAGCTAAATGTTCAGAGCTTTGTCTGATCTCTTTTCCTTTTTTCCTTGGAATTTTTGGCATTGTCTATTCATTTTGATGAATTGAATGATGTATATGTTGCGTTTGCAGGGCATCGGTGTATTGCTTGATGGTCTTCTTGGAACAGGAACTGGTTCCACTGTTTCTGTGTAAGGCATAAATCGAATGATCCATCTGTTGCAATTTCTTGCATCTTGTATTGGTTTTTATATAATCTTGGTGGAGCTGGCCTAGATGGTATGTGATGCACTAGATAGCATGGAAACGGGAAACGCGGAAATGGGAAACAAGGAAATGTTATTTTTGAAAAATATAGGAAACAAAACATAGGAAAAATGCGTAAATATAAAAAATATAATAATAATAATAATAATAATAATAATAATAATAATAATTATTATTATTATTATTATATATAAGAAAAAATTAAGTTGAGAGTGAATATTTTTATTTAGAGGTTGAATTAGGCAAGTTATTATTATTATTTTTAACTTGAAAACGGGTTTTTATTTATGGAAACAAGTTTTTAATTTTTTTAAATTACGGAAATGTGTCCGAAACTTATCAATCAAGATTCCGTGAATTTTTAAATAGAAAACGTTTCCAAAATGTGAAAATGTAATCTCCCGAGAGTTCCCATGCAACGTAGACGATGCACCATGGGGTTATTCCATGCAAAGCCCATGGATTTGAAACCTCGGCCTAAGAACCAAAAACAAATAAACAAATATTTTTAATTTTAGTCTTGTCATACATCTTGATTATATCTTTCAGGGAAAATGTTGGACTCCTTGGACTAGCCTGTGTTGGAAGTCGCAGAGTTGTTCAGATTTCTTCTCTACCTTAGGTTGGTATTCAGTACGTGTGAATTGTTATCCATTAAGAAATTTAGGACATGACTAAGTAGGAAAATGCTCACTAGTTTTTCCAAGTATAATCAACACAGCTTGCTTGAGGATGTGTGATCAAGATGTTTTTACTGCGGCTTTTCTTTTTCCTCTTATACAGAAGTAGCATAAATGTAGCAAGATGAAATCATGCTAGTGAATGATTTCTTGATTAGGATTCAATGTAAATGTTATATGTGCTTCAATCTGTGTTTGCATCCATACCTTTTCCAATCTTTGCTGCATTATACTGTGTTCTCTTCAGCCTTGTTGGTATGTGTTCTTTTGACTACTACATTTCCTCAGAAGTGATTTTTGTTTCCTCTTGTTTATATCCTCATGTGTTATTTCTGCCTATTTCAGCTTCTGTTGGACTATCATTTCTTCAATTCACAAACATGAATTCGATTAGAAACCTCATTATCATTGGCCTCTTTCTTCCTTGGGATTCTATTTCCCAGTCGTTGGATGAGTATTGGAATCCAACACGCCATGGTCTCGTTCATACCAATGCTGGATGGGCAAGTGCTCTAATACAATACTGTAGCGCAACATCAGGCCATGCAGTAAGTTGGTTGAAAACTCATACATAGGACCAGCGTGTACAAACTTTAGTCCTACATAAATATATAATAATTTTATTTAACTATACTAACATCAAAGTGTTTTTTTCAGGAATTTTAGCCTTAAATGCCATGGCGGGTGAAGTCCAGAAGATTTAGAGGACATAATAGAAATGAAGAGTTCTACACTTTGCCATTCAATCTCAGTCAGATTCTTTCCACCTACTTAGAGATTAGAACCTTAGCAACCCAAACTAATTAAAATTTAATCTGCAGTTTAATTCAATTGACCATGATGGATCATTTTTCACTAAAATTGTATATCAATGCCCATATGGCAAATGTCTCGGCTAATGCTCATCTTTGTTCTTTAACTGTCAACCCATATTGTGGACGACAAGGTCCGTAGAGCTTCAAGTGCATGCTTTTGTTGCACAATAATAATGAAGTTAGCATTCTAATTATTTTAGTTGGCGGATGGAAAGCGAATCAGAAGAATTGTAATTGGTGGATGGGAGAGAAGGGAGTGGGTGAGTGTAGCTGCTCCTGATTAAAGTGTCATGCGGCACTTCCTATCTATCTATTTGGGATTTCTTTCTTTTCGGAGAATTTCACATATAGTTTTCAAACAAATAATAAAAAGAAATTAAAGACTGCCTCAAAATTACTTAAACTTCTGGCCGATATGAGAGGTGGCATCTTTTCGAGAGAAACAAAGAACATAATGATGTTTGGATAGAAAACTAACGGTAACCTGAGGCTCATACTCTAGTTCTATAGCTGAATTTGGACTTTACAAATAACCCAATGGGCTGCAGCAAATAAGCAGAGGGCTTTACTTATAAATTTGGGGTTTGGAAATGCTTTTGACCCAATCAAAATTACTTCATTAAACATTGAAATGGAATGCAATCTTTATTTATGGGATTGCTGCGAGTTTAATATTATCGTCCAAAATTAAAATTAATTTAATTATTATATATTTTTAAGTTAATTTAAATTAAATTTGATTACTATTTATATACATACATATTAGAATTATTAAAAACTTTTCATTTTGCATTTATTTTTGTTGCATATTTGAATATTAAAGTATCTACTTTTTTTTACAAGGAATTATTCAGTCTAAAATGATTAGTTAATTAATTAAAAATAAGATTGATTGGATAGAGAGAACGAAGAGAATTAGTGATAGTTTATCTAATTCTTGAGATGAGGAAAAATGAATGAATAGAGAGGATATTTATAGGTAAAGGATATGGGGTAAAAATACTAAAAATGGGCTGAAATGGGCAAAACGGACATATAGTGCATAGAGGGGGACCATCCAATGGAAGACCTAGCGAATCCGCAAGGCCTTTGGGTGGATTCACTAGTCTAGTTGGCTATCATGCGGATCCGCTTGTGCCTTAGGTGAACAAGCCCAATTATTGGGCTCATTTGGTCCAATTTTAGGAATTTGAAAAATTATTGGTCATTGTCAGTAGGCTCTAAATTAATTTGAGAATAATTTAACAGTTAATCCAAGTAAAAAATCAATCAGTTTTGGGCAAAGTTGTCTAGTACAGAGGGCCCGTTTCAAGTCGAGAAAATGTCAGAAAAATACCGGTCAACGTTAGTGGGCTCGAAACTAGTTTAAGAATAATTTAACAGTAAGTCTGAGAATAAATCTGGTTAATTTTAGGAAAAAGCTATTTAATATAGAGAATTCAATCTAGATCAAAAAAATGTTAAAAAAATGCCGGTCAATGTTGATAGACTCAAAATTAATTTTAAAATAATTTGACAGAATAAGAGGAAATTCAGTCAATTTTGGAGAAATACAGTCTGATATAGATCGTGCTAAAAATATTTCAATTTTGGTGAGTTCAGAATTAATTTTGAAGGTAGTAAAATGAGGGTTCATGACTTATTGAAATTATGGAATATTATCACTGAAGCTAAAATTAACATCCAATTCAGTGCTCGCACCTAAAGTAAAATAAAATAGAAAATAGAAACCCAGAAAAATTGAATTCCAAGAAAAGATAACGAAAGGGTAACAGAAAAGAAATGCAAAGATAGAGAAAGAAACCAATATCTAGAGAAACCGGTAGAAACACGAATTTAAGGAAAAGAGCGTTAAAATTTGAAGAAGACAACATTTGAAGCTCCCGATCCACCTGATAGCTTGAAATTTGAACCTTTTGATGACCAATCCAAACATTAAAATTGGCTACAAATACATGTAAATTGCAATGCACAAATGTGTAGATATAGAGACTGCAACAAACCTGGATTAAAGATTTGTTGGAGAGAATTCTCGGAAATCGACCCAACAGAAGAATTAATCCAAAACAAAATAGAACCACCCATAGCCAAAAACCACAAACAGAAACAAAAACGGTGACATGCAAGAGAAAAGAAAACAAAAATTCAGCACAATCAACCAACCGAAATGAATTGGAAAGAGCTAGGGAAAACAGTAAGAAATCAGAGAGATAAAGATACTTGTGGTCTCGTATAAGGATTGAGAGATTGAGAATCTTAGGATGCAATGTTCAGTTGATGGCGGTGACGCATGGCGGCTTGGTCGGTCGATGGCCTGGCCGTCAGTTCCAGCAGAGAGAGAGGGATATCGAGAGAGAGGGAATGAGTGAGTGAGATGAAGTGAAAAGCGGCGCAAGCAAGGGGCAGAGAATGATAGGGTTTAAGGATTCGGAGAAACGACGTCACACATAATAAGGATTCGAAGTCGTTTTGCTTATGATGTAAACTAGTTGAAATCTAACACCTCCTTGTTTCTTCGAGTTCATTGTGTTTGGGTGCCTTTAAAGTGTCGAATATTGTGTTTTTCACTATAATGCCAGCCTTTATTCTGTTTCTAGTGTCTCTGCTTATTTTCTCTGCCATTTTTTCCTCTGGCTCTGTTTTTGTTTACCAGTCATATCACTTGATACACCTTTCACTGCGGTTTACCTAAGCTTGTTCGAAAAGTCTTTTTTTTTTTTTTTTTTTTTTTTTTTTTTAACGCAATGCTAGAGGGAGTCTTAATGTATTTATTGGTGTAAATTGAACTCTTATTATTATTATTATTATTATTAAATAATTTGTTTTCAAAATAGTGAGATTTAATTATCTCCTATAATTTGTCTCTTGTCTATATCGGCAAGTTTTCTTTGTCTTGTCTATATTGGCAAGTTTTTTAGAGCAAATATTTTCTTTTTCTTATTGTACTGTGAAATCATGGCAAGCAGTAGTGGTGGACAGGAGGAATCTTTAGCAGATGCATATGGTGAATTAGCTTTACAAGATGACGTTGTGGATGGTCTTGTGGTGGGAGGCAAAGATTTGATTAAGACTGATTGTGACAAAAAATTCTGTCATGTTGGTAAATTCCTAACGAATAAGGTCATCAATTTCAACTCTATGAAGGGCACTTTATCAGCACTATGGAGGCCTGTCCGTGGAGTATGCATCAAGGAATTGGGTAACCATCTGTACCTGTTCCAATTTTTTCATGAATTGGATAAGGCTCGAGTACTGGAACCTGGTCCTTGGACGTTTGATAAGCATTTACTGATGCTAAAAAATTTGGTGGGTCAATTCCTATGGATAGTTTATAGTTTAAACAATTGGAATTCTGGGTGCAAATTCACAATTTGCCGGCTGGGTTTTGATCATAAAAAGTAATTCATAGCATTGGTAATCATCTAGGCACTTTTTTACTCTATGATCTTGAGAATATGAATAATTTTTGGCACTTCTATATCAGGATTCGTGTTCCCTTTGATGTCAAGATCCTCATGCCAAACCCCCTTGCCCTTCTTGCAATTTATAAATAGAGTTAATTTTCCTTCTCGTCGAAGCTTGAGCATGGAAGAATCGGGTATTAGCATCCCCATCCTTCAACCAAAATTTCTTTGCTCTTTGCTTCCAATAAAGCTACTGACGAAGAAGCAAGTCTTCATATTGCTTTTAAGCTTCCTTCAACCCTTCAACTCAATCAGAACTTTGCCGAAACTAAGCGAGCTTTAAAGAATTTCTACATTCAGCAAGCTTATCCTTTATTATAAAGGTAAATCCATAAGCTACAAATAGGTAGAAATGCAAGGATATTGACAGTCTTATTACAAGAGAAAAGTGGAGATATAAAAAAAAAAAAAAAAAAAAAAAAAGGAATAAGGAGTTAATAAGAAAGTATTTAGTCAAGAATAAGTGCAAATATGTCACACATTTTTACCTGTCGAAGACAACCCATATGGTATGAAGGGTCAAATGACAAAAATATGCCATTTAAAATACTTATTTACCCATATATGCTAGTTTCAAAAATATTTATCCATATATGCCACTTTTAGAGTGGAGACCATAAAATCGGAAGTCAAACTTTCGGTTTTTTGACCTAAAATCTGCAGGCCATTTTATGCAGAAAATCGGATGTTTGACATTCGGTTTTTTTGCACATGTGGCAACAGAACCGGATGTTAAACATCCGGTTTCTAAATTTCACCCGGATTAAGTAATTTTTTTTATATTTATTATATGTTTTTAAGTAAATATAGTAAGTAATTTTTTTTAAATTTATTATAAATTTTTTAAAGCATATTTATTATGAGTTTATCATTTATAATGAATTATTTTTATGGTAAGTAATTTTTTTTAATATTTTTTATAAATTTTTTAAAGCAAATATTTATTATAAGTTTATTTCTTATAATAAAAAGTGGTCATTTATAAATTTAATTGATAAATTTTTTATCAATAATATTTTGTTAATTAATAATTATTTGAAATTACAAATATGTGAACTAAATATTTAGGTGAAATAATTTTATTTTATAAATAATAATATATGTATATCATTTAGAATGAATTTTTATTTTTAATAGATTTGATGATTTTTGTGATATAAAATTTGTTATTATGAAATAACAATTATTAAGAAATAAGTGAAATAATAATTTAATTAGTTTTATATTTATTTAAATCACATTAGTGTATAATTTTTTTAAAATTTTTGTTTGGATTTCGGAAAAACTAAACAAATAAATGACATTAGTGTATAATATTTATGGTAAGGAAACAAATATAATTTTTTCAATAATAAATTTTAAGGAATATTTATATAATTTTTCTTTTGCAGATGGGACTCCGCATGCAGGTAGCACAGAAACCGGATGTTTGACATCCGGTTTCTTGCCATGTGTGCAAAAAACCGGATGTCAAACATCCGGTTTTCTGCACACCTGCAGACGCCCAGCATTGCGCACAAAACCGAAAATTTGACTTCCAGTTTTATGGTCCTCACCCCCTGAAAATTCAAAAAAGTAGCATATATAGGTAAATAAATTTAAAACTGGCATATATGGGTAAATAAAATTTCTAACTAGCATATTTTTGTCATTTTCCCAGTATGAAGACTATCCTTAAAGCTGTAAAAAAAAAAAAAAATACACTACACCATACTTTATAAAGCTTTTTAAGTATTTTCAAATTAAAATTTGGATTATATTTTGCTAATCCTGATGTATAATAGGCTAAGAGCAAATAGTTATTTGAATAAGGAAAGATACAAAAGGATAAAGATAGATTAATGTGATACATAATAAAAAGGATATACTTACTAAAACTAAAAGAGAGCTTCTAGAGTGTCCCAGAGATAATTTATTTCAGTTAATTTAAAATCATTAGATCATGTAAATTTAATTATAGCTATTGGATCTAATTACTAGTTACTTGTTTAAACTATATTTTAATTATGAGAATTTCACCTGCAACTTTCTTAACAAGTTATTCTCTCTAATAAATAATTTTTTTTGTTTTTCTAACTAACCTTATTTATTTTTAATATATAAATTAAATTTTAATTTGTTAATTTTTACTATCATTATTTTGATATTTATGTGAAATTATATATATATATATATATATATATATATATATATATATATATATATATATATATATATATATATATATATCCACTTTTTATGATATATTGTAAATTATAATTAAATAAATATATTTATTTATTAGTACATTAATAAAAAATTATTATTATTTTTATTAAACTTATTATTATTAATTGGTTTTCAATGAATTTCTGATTAATTGCACTCCAATATGATTAAAAGTTAATTCTAAAATTTTTAAATTGGTAAAGTGGCAAAAAATTATGCAAACACTCTCTTATTTGGGTTAAATTACAATTACTAAAAATATGATATTATTGTATTACCCCCTACTTTAAATAATGATATTATTAAATTAGTCTCATTAATTTTGTTATTTATAATTTAAAAAACTTTTTATGTATATATAAAAGGTTGGAAATACAATAGATAATTTTAATAACTTTTTAATTACACTCTTTGTTTCATAAATATTTTTTATAAAATTTTATGATTAAGATTAATAATTATAGTTTTATCAATGATAATAATTAACACAATCATAAAATTTAAGAAAAAAATTTATTAATCTATTTTGTTCAAATTATAATTGATTAGTGTCAATTAGAAAAATATCAAAAGTAAAAGTAATTTATAAAATAACGTGTAATTTTATATGAAATTACATATTTATATTATAAAATTATAGATTTTATTAAAAAATTTTCAGTACAAAACTAATTTTTAAGTGTATTTTAAATATTTTTTACAAGTATTTTTATATATTTTCTTTAATTTTATTTTGATTAAAATACATATAGAATTAAAATATTCAATAAAGTGGAATTAATAGCTACGACTTGAATAACATATTATATTTTACTTATTAATAACTTACTATAGTAAGTTAAAAGGAGTGGAATAAATTATTTCCGAGATACCCTAAAATTGGCCAAACTAAAAATAATCAATTCAAAGTTTTTGAAATATTTATCAATATGTATTCCGTATTTTGTTATTTTATATATATATATATATATAGATCCAATATTTTATTATTATTTAAATTTACGTTTATCAGCCAATTCACCATTTTGACTTTAACCAACAGCAAAAAGCTAACGCGAAGTATTTTGAAAGTATTATTAAATCATGTCTTTAATAATACTTCTAATAACGCATTGCACGTGGGAAAAAAAAAAAAAAAAAAAGCTAGTATAGTCAAAAGGAAGTGAAACGTCGCGGGCCAAGTAAAGCAGGTTGTTTTGCGTATTGGGTGCAGGAAAAAAAAAAAAAAGAAAATTGTGTCGGACAGACAAATAGTCAAAATGGAGTGAAATGTCATTGGGCCAAGCAAATCGGTTATACGATTGAACTTCACATTTTCAAATAAAAATTTAACCTTTATATGTTCATGATATTTTTAAAAATGAATTTATATTTATTAGGCTTATATTCATATAAAATATATCTTTGCCAGATCATATGTACAGAACTAATATCGTAATATGTACCTAAATTAACAACAAAATGTGAATCAAGTTCGTATACTAAGTGTGTACATGTAAATTTTTTTTTTTCACATTTTTATAAGGTAAATTATTAGGTGATTGATAAATTAATCTTGATTTATGAAGACTCTATAATCTCTTATATTATTAAATGAATATTTTAAACTTGAAATAACTTAAATCTAAATGTTTTAAAAGTGATAGTTTTATATAAAAATATTTTCTTTATTTTTATACTTATATTGACATTTAAGGTTATAAATATTTATGACGAAAAAAATTTAAATATTAATATTGATATTAATATTTATTTATATTAATATATTAATATTGATAAACTAAATTTATGTTGATATTATATATAATTTATTAAATTGTTATATGGATATTTGAGATAATAGTGATTTTATTTATATTTTTAATATTGGTATTTGGAATAATATATTTATATTGTTTATGTTGTACAGTGATATTTGAAATGATGGAAATTTATTTATATTGCCAAGTTAATATTTTTGATTAAAGAAGAATATTTTATTAAATAAAATATTGAAGTTTAAAGTTATTATGTATCTAATTAAGAAATTTTAGATTAAAGAAATTAAAATTTATTGTGAAATATAGAAATTTGTTTTATTAATAATTGAAATTGTATATTATGATTTATACCATAATTATTGAATAATATTGTGAATTAGGAAAAATTAATATTTTTGTTAAAATTAGTGTTTGATGATTCTGTAACTAAATATTATATACTATTAATATTGTTATTATATATATATAAATAAACTTAAAAACTTGCGTAGTCCAGAAATGGGAAGAAATTGAAAACTCAGACAGAGAGGTAGGGCATGGACAGAGGAAAGAAAAAGAAAGAGAGAGAAACTGATTGTTCGCTTCATTCACTACCTTCTAGGTATCTCCAGTCAACATGCGCTGGCCAAGGAGGAAGCTCATCCTTTGATCTTTCAAGTGCCACTAGACCCGCCACAAATATCACCGAATAGCAGCGCACGCCCCATTCGACTAGGACGCCGACGAATACTTTCGAGCTAAATTCTAGCCACTTTCTAACCATTGTTTCTGACGAAATTGATATGGTTAGACTCCTTATGATTTCAGCTTCAATTTAGTATATCATTTGTTAATTTTAGATGACTTTTATTTTTGATTGAAATTTGGCTGTTTCCATAATCACCGGAGCAGATTTCTGGTGATCTCCAGCAAACAAGTGAAGGAAATTAGTATTTTTGGACTTCTCAAATCACAAGCTATCTGCTGGTATCCTTGGATCATGATTCCACCATTGTTTAGATTTTTTTATGACTAGATTCTGGTGACCCTTGAAACGGACATTTATGGACAGTAGTTTCAGCTCATTAAACTGAGTCACACGGTGCAAATACTGACTCCTAATTGTATATAGATAATGAGTTATGAATTTATTACAAATTAATTGGTTTAATTGGGTAATTAAATTTAGATAATTATTATTCATATGATTATTGAGCAATATTTGAGATTAATTGAAGGGTAAAGTGAGATATTGAAATTAGTATTGATTGAATTGAATTATTTGGACATTTGTTTGATAATGAAGAATGAGATTGGCGGACGGAATCAATGCATTAAAGGTCCGGGTTGGGCTATTTAATTGTGATATAAGGAATATTGTGGATAAATTGAATTTATTATAATAGATGGTTAAGTTTAGTTTAAAGGAAGTGCTACAGAATTTTCGATAGATATTTTAAAATAAATAGTAAAGAAATGGTATAATAGTATCTAATAAAGGATTTTATATTCTTAAGACAATTCTAAAGGAGAATTTAGAGGATAACAATGAGAAATGAATATTTAACTAAATAGTAATTTACAGTTCAAGTGAATGAAAAGTACATACCATTATATTTAAATTTAAAATTTTTAAATTAATAAAATACTATCTTTGCTAAATTAAAAATGATATGTTTATGTTGATATCGAATTCTATTATTTATTCAAAAGTTATAAATTCTAATAAAATGTTGTTTTTGCTAAATAAAAAAAGGGCATGTTTATGGTGATATTGAATTCCATTATTCATTCATAAGATATAAATTGCTAGATGTTAAAATATATTATCTTTGATTTTTATTGATTTCCTAAAATTTATAAATTTGATCGATACTTCAATAAGTATGATTCTAAAAGTTGTTATAAAATGTTAAATATTTTTAAAATATTAATTAGGTGAATTTTAATGCTATATGAGAATAATTAAAAGTTATCCAAAACAATCAAAATTTGTATATAAGCGCTCTACTTATATATATGTATAAATATCTAAATTATAATTATATAAAAAGGTTTCCTTGACTAAATAAGTGAACTAAGAGAAAATATGAGAAATTATATATGTAACATTAAATTAATAGTTAAGAAACATTCTTAATGAAAAATTACCTGTATAATTATTAGTGACATAATTATCGTTAAATTGCTTAGTCCTAAATACCAAAAGAGCCTATTATATATTTTATGAACTACCTGGAACAACTTTTATCTACCAGTACCTGATGAACATTTCTGTAATTATATGTGAACCATAAAAGTCAAGTGAGCCATTTGAATATTGAGAATTATAGAAAATTTTAAATTTCCTTTTTATCAAGTGTTAGTCTTAATATAGAGATACTCATATGATGTGGGTAAGATATCATACTGTATGCACATAGGAATCCAATTTATATATTGTGATATGTGAGTATGTTCTAAAAAGAACATCTGTCTCAGGAGAGTCTCTATCCCAAATTTAAAGGAGTTTTACGCTTTAAATATGCTATAAAAAGCCTCTACGCCAACTATATGGGAGTATGCTCATACCAAAAGTATCTGCTTTGGGTATGCTCAAAAGAGTATCTACCCCAACTTATAAAATGATCTTTGTGGACCTTAATTATATTATATCCCAATTATTGGAATTAGTGTTCATTGCTACCTAACCAAATTGTTTATAAGACCCGTAAATTTTGTTATCCTAGCTACCAGTGAGACCAAAACTAAAAATAGCCAATTAACACTATAGTCATAGACATTCGTTTTATTGGAACTTATTATAAACTTGAATATAGTCTTTCTAGATTTAAAAAGTATGTATATATATAGATATATGTGTGTGTATAATATTTTGTTCTAAAAGCTTATTTTTAATGTTTTGAAATGTATAAAGTACCAATCATATATGATTTATTTAATGACATGTTTATTTGATGAAAATGTTTAAATTATATCTGTAAATGATTTCCTTGAAGTTAATATATTTCTTATATAAGAGTATCAATGGTTAAATTTTAAAAATTTTGTCTTTAAATAACTAAATGATATGTTTCATGGCATAACAAAAAATATTTGAATACAGTTTATCAGCTAATATATACGTAATTAATATTGAAGCTAGTTGTGTATAGTTTATTAAACATAACAACCACATTGAGTCTACAGCATGGAGTGATAAGGATGAGAATTGGAGTGATAAGGAAGTAAATCAAGTTGTGGTTATCCTTCCCAAAGATAGAAGAATCGTGAAGAGTAATTCAAGAGATCTTGTTGAAATCCAATCACTGCATAATGAGAAATCCTTTGAGCAATCTACTCCTTTAAAATAGCTATGTGACAGCATTGAATTACCTGTACAAGTTTCCTAAGTTTCCTAGTTTACTAGTTTCCTTTTTTATTTAGAATACCTTAGTATCTGATGGTAAAAATGAATTAATGTTACGTGATGTTCTATTAGTCCCATAATTAACAAGGAACTTACTCTCCATTAGTCAATTGACAACGCAATATCCCTTGAATTGTGAATTCACTAATGAGCTATTTTGTGTTAAGGAATGAGCAACAGGGCGGATCCTACTAGTGGCTCAGCGTAAAGGAAATCTTTATGTTTTATCTAAGATGAAGGAAGCAATTTCTCAACTAGACAAAATTCAGGAATAGAGGAGTTATGGCACCAACATCTTGGACATCCGCAAAGTTCAGTTGTCAAGATTCTGCACACAAAGAAGTTAATTGATGTTAATTCAAATAAAAAAGTTGATACTATTTGTGAAAGTTGTCAACTGGGAAAACTCAGCAAGTTACCTTTTAATTCATCTAGTTCTGTTAGTACTAAAATTTTTGAGAGAGTTCATTGTGACATTTGGGGACCAGCTCCCATTTTATCTCTTGGAAAATTCCGATTCTATGCATGTTTTGTTGATGATTATTCTCATTATATGTGGGTAATTCCTCTTTGTGCTAAATCTGAATTTTTTTATGTTTATTTGGCATTTGAAAATTATGTGCAGCGACAATTCAACATGGAAATAAAAATTTTCCATACTGATGGAGGTGGAGAGTTTGTGAATAACAGACTAAAATCTCATTTTCAGCAACAATGAATCATTCATCACCTTTCATGTCCTTATACTCCTGAGTAGACAGGAATTGTTGAATGTCGGCATCGCACTATTAGAGAACTTGGCATGACTATGATTTTTCATAGTGGTGTGCCTAAGTTTTTATGGGTTGAAGCTTTTACTACAGCAGCCTTTTTAATCAATCGGTTGTCTTCTTCTTCACTAGCATTTGACACACCTTATTTTCGGTTATATGGTGCTCATCTTGCATATTCTATTTTACATGTGTTTGGATCTAGATGCTATCTGTATACTTGGAATATAAAGAGAAACAAATTTGATGCTAAAACTATACCTTGTGTTTTTGTAGTTTACAGTAACCAACATAAAGGGTATCGTTGCCTAGATCTAAAAACCACTAGGATTTTTGTTTCAAGACATGTGGCGTTTGATGAAAATCATTTTCCTTGCAGAAATAAAACGTCTCCATCCTCTTCACTCAAAAGTTTCACTGATTTTTTGAATCCTTTCTTGTCCTTACCAACGGATCATATCACTGTTCCCCCAGTGGATGCATCTCCACCTATCCCAATACCCTGCAATACTTTGCATGACCCTTCGACTATTACTGACCTTATAGTCGAAAATGTTACCTCTGACCCCCCCTTTGCCTTGTGATCATGACCAATCCGCTATACCTCAATCACCACATGCTACAGACACTTTGACATATCACAATGATTCTATGGAAATACCATCTCCATCTCCTACCAATGACATATTACCCAGTATAGGTAGTTCCTCACTTATTTCCTCTCCCTTAAATTCTGACTCTCCTTTACTTATTGAACAGGTCCAACTGGAGTCCCATCGTATGGTCACTCGAGCTCAACATGGCATATACAAACCCAATCCCCATTATGCTCTCATTCATGAATGCGGTGATATTCTTAAAGAACCATGCAATGTCAAAATGGCTCTACAACATGCTGGTTGGAGACAAGCTATGATTGAGGAACTTGATGCACTACACAAAAATCAAACATGGACCTTGGTACCTCGGGAACCTCACATGAATGTTGTCGGTTCTAAATGGGTGTTTAAAGCTAAATTGAATGCAAATGGTACCCTTGATCGACTAAAAGCCAGGTTAGTTGCAAAGGGGTACCATCAGGTTGATGGCATTGACTATGCTGAAACCTTTTCTCCGGTTATAAAACCAGGTATGATACGTTTAGTTCTTAGCCTAGCCTTAGTTCAAAGATGGGATATTAGACAACTTGATGTCAAAAATGCTTTTCTACATGGTTTCATAAGTGAAGATATCTTTATGGATCAACCCCCTGGTATGCATGTTTCAATTTTTCCCTCTTATGTTTGTAAACTAAAAAAGGCTCTTTATGGTCTCAAGCAAGCACCACGAGCTTGGTTTGATCGTTTTAGCTCCTTTTTGCCTGTAAATGGATTTTTTTATAGTTTGGCTAATCCATCACTTTTTATTTTGCACTCATCACATGGTACGTTAATTTTACTACTCTATGTTGATGACATGCTTTTGACAGGATCCAATTCAAAGTTACTTAATGATTTTGTTCAACTCTTGCACTCTAAATTTGCTATGAAAGATCTAGGTTCCATACATCATTTCCTTGGAATTGAAATTAAGCGGGATAACAGTTCTTTACACCTTTCTCAGACTCACTATGCTTATTCAATTCTTGATAAGTCACAAATGCTTGATTGCAAACCAATGCATACTCTAATGGAATCTAAGACTAAAGGGCTTAATGCTACCACACCTTATCCAGACCCTTCCTTTTATCGTAGCATTGTCGATGCTCTATAGTACTTAACACTTACTAGACCTGACCTTTCTTTTTATGTTAATTAGGTTTCTTAATTTATGCAATCACCTTCTCTAGCTAATATGAAAATGGTTCGTCGCATCTTAAGATATGTCAAAGGCACTATTCATTTTGGTTTACATTTAACTGGTGATACTACACTTGATCTTTGTGGTTTCTCTAATGTAGATTGGGCAGGTTGTCCAACTACACAAAGATCCACTACTGGTTTTTATACCTTCTTAGGGCGAAATATTATCTCATAGTGCGCCAAAAAGCAACCAACCATTTCTCGATCCAGTACTGAGGCCGAGTATCGTGCTATGGCCAACACTGCTGCAAAACTAACTTGGCTTGCCTTTCTCTTACATGATCTTCATGTTCCTCAATTGCAACCACCAACTCTGTTTTGTGACAATTTAAGTGCATTACATATGACTATTAATCCTGTTTTTCATGCTCGCAGTAAGCACATTGAATTGGACTATCATTTCGTTCGTGAAAGGGTCTTAATGGGACTCCTTATTACTCGACACGTTTCTTCCACTTTACAAATTGCAGACATCTTTACAAAGCCCATATGTAAAGCTTCCTTAAGTCACTTTTGCAACAAACTATGCCTCTAGCCTCGGCCTAGTTTGAGGGAGGGTATTAAACATAACAACCACCTTGAGTCTACAGCATGGAGTGATAAGGATGAGAATTGGAGTGATAAGGAAGTAAATCAAGCTGTGGTTATCCTTCCCAAAGATAGAAGAATCGTCAAGAGTAATTCAAGGGATCTTGTTGAAATCCAATCACTGCATAATGAGAAATCCTTTGAGCAATCTACTCCTTTAAAATAGCTATGTGACAACATTGAATTACCTGTACAAGTTTCCTAAGTTTCCTAGTTTACTAGTTTCCTTCTTTATTTAGAATATTGCCTTTCCTATTTTTTATTTCTTCATTGGTTGTCAACGTCTATATATATTGAGGTAAATAAAACTCTCTTCTCACGTTAAGCCAAGAGAAGCTTTTTCAACAAATATTGTTCAGTTTATATTTTTCTTTGTAGTTTTCATAAAATCTAGAAATTTCCTGTAAATGTATATATGCATTTTGACTTGAATATTTAAAATTATATAACTACATAGTTTTATTAAAGTTATATTTTGTAAATTATGAGAAATTCAAGGTTTAGGTATACTTATATGTTTTCCTTGAAATATTAAATATAATAGTAATTTCATACTATTGATTTTATAATTTACTAGGTATAAAATATTTCAAGAAATATGTTTATTGATATGAACGAGAGAAAATTATTTTATATATTCGTTTATATATATATATATATACACACACATATATATGTGTGTGTGTGTGTATTATGGAATTTCAATATTTATATAGTGAATTATTGATTTTTAAAACCTATATAATGAAATTATGAAATTTTAAAGATTTGTACGTATATAATAAATGAATTTCAATGTCTATATTTATATATTTAAACTAAATGTATATTGTATAAAATTATCTAAACTCTTAGGAATATGAAATTCCAAAAATGTATTCATATATGATAAATTTATGATTTCTATTACTTTAAAGTTTTAAATACCTATTTATATATGACACGTGCTGAGTATTATTATATCTGCTCTAATCCTACCAAAGTTTGTGATATTTTAATGAAAACAAGAACCATATGTCACAAGTGCTATTTCAATTGCAATTGTATAATAAAAGTACCATAACATATGTACTCCCAAATATATTAATAACTTCTATTACCAGCTATTACAAGTGCTAAAATGCATCCTATTATGTTTAAACTCAAGATTGAATTATGTCTCTAAATCCTCAAGATTTAATATAGTACATATATCTAAATATTCCAATATGTACCTCGTATGTTTCATTGGGATATGTAAAGTTCTATATTTCAAAGATTTTTCACATATATACATTTAATTGAAATTAATGATTTATAAGTATAAATTTCATTCTTGTTGAGAATAGTATAAAGTGAATAAACTATTGTAAGGATTTAAATTTCATAAATATTAAATAAGTAATCAAATATATTATATTTTAAATTATTCCAAAATTGTTAATTGTATCCTTTTCTCACTAACTTTTTATGAAGTTCACCCCTCTCCACTCATCGTTTCTTGTAGGTAAATGTTGATTGTGATTTCAAGAGTTTAGTAGAAAGTGACTGGTTGATTCCTCAAGCATCCATCCTTTCTTGAGAATTTTCAAGTCAAAGTAATTATTCAAGTTTATTAAATTAGCATTACATATTTTAAAGTTTCTTTTGATGCTCCATGTGTGTAAATTCGTATTACTGTATTTGATATGTTTAGGGATATTATTGACAAATTGTGATGTTATGATATAAACTGAATAGTGGAAATTGATGTAGATATGAGATTTGTATTAGAAGTGCAATTGATATGCAGATTGTGATGTTGGGCTATAGTATTGTTACAGCTGTTACCATGTTGGATTTCCATAGGATTGTTAGAATAGGTTAAGTAGGGATCCTACAAGTCGTCGGTGCCCTTGATGTTTACATGTCTCAGGATCGTCACATCACCATAGGTGGAGTGTGACAAATAATTTTTAAATTATAAAAAAATAATTTGTGTCTATGGACGTATAAAGTAAAATTTATTGTAACCACACTACCTAATTATAAAAATTAAAATATTGATGTAGCACAATTTCAAGACATCAAATTAAATCCAATACCACACTGTACTTAGAAAAAGTGTGCTTTACGATGCACAATTAAATCACCGTATTTAAGATATAGAAATTTGTGAAAATAAAATGTCAAATAAAAAAAATATGAGAAATCAAAAAGTGTAATTTTTTTTTTTTTAGTTGCTAGCCCACCCACCCTCCATGATCCAACCAAGTGCTGAGAAATATTTCCTTTATTTATGGGTCTTGACATGTAAATGCTGGTAGCAATTGCAATTGTAAAATCATGAACTACTAGTCCAAAACCCCAAGTATCAAAATTCAGCTTGTTGTCAGTAGGGTGCATTTCTAGTCCTTTGAGAAAGGCGGCTAATATGGCTTGGATCATCTACAAATGCTTGCAATAATTGAATAGACCCAAGTCCGAAAGCTAAAGATACTATCCAATCCACATAACATCTTGAAGCCTTAGATGAAGTCCTTTAGCATTTAATAGGGGTGAGTTTGGTGTTTCTCTAGAAGATTTAGGGTTAGAAGGAAGCAAATGGCTTAAATAAACTTACTTGGAGCTCAATTTTCTTTAAATAGCCAATCATATTTGTTCAACCCCGACTGGATGAATGCGCATTCATCCTTCTTGAACAGGCATTCACCTCCCAAATTCTTAGATTTTCCTACTCATATAGCAGACTTCTGAATGGGAGTTCAAATAGATGAAATTGTGTTCACTCCTAAAATCTTCAACATACACAACCATCTCACTTCAATACCACAAAACAATCTCCAATCCACAACATATCACTATAAACTTTTCTCATAAGCCTCATTCTAACACAAGTACAACTCATACATCATGAAACACATAATATACAACACATAACTCATAATAACACATGATAAACATCAAGTAACACATAAAAAGGATCAAATGAGTGCACATATATACTTGGGGTATTATAGCTAAATTATGGGAACTAAGTGCTGTTAAAGCTAAAACGCAGGGGATATGGAGCTAAAATTTAGGAGTCAACTACCTTCCAATACTATAAAAGCAAGAAGACTCCATAGTGAAAAGGACCAACAATCAACACAACAATCAATCAACAAATTCACTGACTACAAGTCAATCCAGCAAATTTTCAAGTTTCTACAACTTTTATTTCTTGTCAAATTATCCAAGCCTCTTGGCTTTTGTCATTTTCTTGTCAAAGGATTTTTAAATTATAAAATCATTGTGCAAAGCATTACTACAACATAAGGTTAGCCAAGTCTATAACGTTCAAATCTCTCACAGAAATAGTCACTTCAATGTGTATAAAGTCCGGTGTTCCCCATACTAGGTAAAGGGAATCTTTGCTTGAAAACTTGAAATTTAAATGAAAATAATTCATAGAACATATAACAATACAATAAAATCATATAAAATGCTTCAAAAATTCATCAATAGTAAATTTACTGAACGTATATAAAATCAAAATAATCTCATTAAGGATTATTTTAATAAACATCTTAAAGTTTTTAATTCCATAATAAATAAATATAAAGTTCAATAATCTTATTAAAGCAATTTAAATAGATACAAACACACACACACACACACACACACACATATATATATACACAAATTACATAGAACAAACTTTCATGGACTTATCTTTTAGGATTCTCAAGTGAGCTTACATATTTAGAATTTAATAAATATATAGGAAATTTTTCAACCACTTTCATCTAGTGACAATTACACGTTACTTGGAAAGATTTTTCAATTAAGTAAAATTGTTATCAATATTGGATACAAATAAGAATTAGGGCCTTCTTGGATTTTAAGAAACTTAAACATAATTTTGGACATATGGAAACTTTCATATAGAGTGGTTTAACAATAAACTTGGTCTTCGATTACAATTTACAATTAATAATAGGATAGTAATCACTCACCTCTATTATACTCTTCTATGAAAAATTCCCTACTTCCAAGTAGAGCCAAATGGTGATCCTCGTCTCTTTCTTGTTCCTCTTATGTCTCTACATTTAATTTACCTTCACAATTTGCTAATTTATCCTAAGTATTAATATTAAAGCACTTAACTTCTAAATTCTGCCTAGATAATCCTACTGACCCAGCAACACTCTTTCTTCTATATCTTGATATTACTCTAATTACTTTTTTTTTTTTTGGACTTAAAAATAGACTATAAGATAGTCACATATCCAAAAATTAGCTAATTTGGAGCTCTAAAAATTTATAGTGAATTTCCAAAGTCTGACTTTTGCTAAAACCTAAGGTAGACTGACCTTTCCCCAATATTGCTACTCTAACTCACATTTTCTTAGCCCAATGACCAAGCCTTTTTACAATATAAAATTAGACAGATGAAAGAGCAACTCATTAGTTTAAAACTTTGTCAAAATCTATCTCTAATGCTCCTTAAATGGCTACTCAATTTCTGTATCTCCATTGACCCTGCATACAAGGGCAGTCCTAATTCAGGCTAAATATTTTGTTAATGCACAATGAATCTCATCAATCCCTTTCATTAGTATTTAGTTTACACCCCTACCTATAATTTTTAAGTTTGATCATGGTCAATTTCGAATCTTAAGGTCCTAGAATCAGGGCCCTAATTTTTAGGAACTTAGCCTCATTACCAAGTTGCTTCCCTAACACAATTTCACTAAGTTTCCCAAATTAATTCCCCTTGGACAACATCAAATTCACTCTTCCTTCAAGCTTCACTCATCCTTATCCCTTTTAAAGCCTTCCCATGTAGACCATGCACTACTCAACCCCCTA
Source organism: Reutealis trisperma (assembly GCA_947687605.1). Classification (NCBI taxonomy): domain Eukaryota; kingdom Viridiplantae; phylum Streptophyta; class Magnoliopsida; order Malpighiales; family Euphorbiaceae; genus Reutealis; species Reutealis trisperma. The sequence goes on along the minus strand of CANTUT010001789.1, from coordinate 47,681 downwards.
AACAACTCTCTCAAGCCAACCAAGCCCAACCACTCACCAAACCTTAGATCACTTTCTTCCTTTCACTCTCCCATTACCATTCCTTCATCTTTTTTTACTAAAACATCACCACACATAATCCTTTCCCTATTCAAATACCAAATAGCTCATATCCATCCATTTCTAGTCCAAACCGAAAATACCAAGTCACAGGAAAGAAGAAAATTTCAAATGAAACACCAAATACATACTTAGAACACAAAAATACAAGCTTTTAGTACTAGAAATTACCTTGATTAAGCTTCCTTTCTTCTTGTCTTGTCTTACCTAAGCTCTCTTCCTCACCTTTACTTTCTCTATTCTTTGTTTCTTAAGTTGAAAAAATGAAGGTATAACTATTGGCTTTTGTACAAATATTATTTCCCTTTTAATTTTCTTTTTCTTTTTCTTTTTCCTTACATCAAATTTTGTCCAAATCCTTGCCACATATTTCTTCTCCCTTATCTATTCATCTCACTAATTATTAATATATTAATTCTTTTTTTCTTAATTATACAAAAGTCAAAAATCAAGATTACCTTTTAAGTGCAAAAAAACATTTTGTCCTTTATTGCATAAAACTACTCTAAACCTTCTAATTTCTGTTTTTAAATATTTTTAATCTTATTTTCAAGGTCCTAATATAATAATTAACTATTCTTCTACTAAATTTTCCTAAGTCAAAATCTGTAAAAACAATTTCAAAGATGAAATTCATCAGTTTCACTCTTAGTATATTGATTTCACTTAGGTATTTTTCTATACTTAATTATAATTTAATTTTTGAGCTCTGTCATTTCCAATATCCTCATATTTACCTTAATTCTCCAAATAAAATATAATAATTGCTTTTAAAATCAAAATTCATTGATCTTGCACTTAACGCCTCGATTTCCAAACTTGTACTCTTTTCGAATTACGACCCCCGTAGCTTTCATCCATAATCCACTAATATAAATTCAACATCTATGATTAACTCAAAGTTGGAGTGTTACAGGCATGTCCATGTAGGATTTCCATGTAGATGATACATCAGTAAAAATTGCCATGTCACACTACTAATTTTGACTTAAAATGGGCCCACAAAATTTCAAAAAAACCTTTTTTCTCTATTGCATGAGTGACATGTGGAGAGAGAATGAGTAATATTTTTTTACTATTGGCTTCCTCTCTCTAAACCTACAATTTGTCTTTCTTCAACCTCAAACTCCATCTCCAAAATCCATAGATTCCTCTTCTTCTACTCTGCATCTCTCTCTTTATCATCAATTTCTTGCTTCTTTTTGGAATCAATTTATGTCACAATCAAACAAATAGCAAAAATTTCTTTCAAAATCTTAGTTGATACTACAAATTAAAAAAACCCAAATTGATTTGAATTCCAAACCTAATTTTAATTACTTGGTTTTAATATCTCAAGTTCTTTTATCTTGTTGCAAGTATGGTTTCCTTTGTATGCTTAAAACTTCATGGACTGAGAACAACCTTGGATGATGCTTCTATGGATGTAGAATTTATAAGAATTTAAGTGGTCTCTATTAAGTAATAGCATAATAATTCTCAATTTCTTTTTGATATGGATTTTTTTATGATTGGTTGTGCAAAAAATGGATGGTTACAAATATATATGTAAGGGTGTTACTAAATTTGATTTGTTTATTATTGATTTGAACATTGGATTAAGAAAGTGATGGGTATGGTTTCTCTTTGATGTAGGAGATGGTGGTATATTGTGACTCATTTGCTTAGGTTGATCTACCAACCACCCCAGAGAGTTACTCTAGGAGAATTAGAATAGTTGAAGGTAATATGAAATTGATATGAGGTCAAAGAGTTGAGGAAGATGGAGATGGAAATGCTAAAGGCATCCCACATGAGGAACCAAGAATGAAAAATAATATTTCTATATATTTTGTGTTCTCTTTCTGATATTTGTTATAGGTTTGATTGTGGGCGTGTGGGTTAGTATTATAAAGTAACAAATAGTGATATTAGAACTGTGGAATTGCATGAAAGGGAGAATATCTTGGGTTTGATTGTTGGTGTGTGGGGTTAGAATTATTGGTAGTTGAATTAGTTTTAGGGAAGAAAGTGAAGGTTGTTGATATGTAAGGCTTAAGTTTGTTTTGGGATGGGATGAAAATTATGTCAATCGAAAGGCTCCATTCATGAATTTATATCATATCATTATATCTTTTATTTAGTTTTTCTCCACAAGTTGTAATTTTATTTTTATATTGCAATTAATTTTAATTAGCAATGATAAAGATTAAAATATATAAGAATGCTTATGCAACAACATACAAAAGTACAAGGACCATGAAAAAGCCAAGGATTATAATAGCAAAATGCATTAACATTTGAAAGTGTAACATACATAATTGCATTAAAGTTGTTTTTTTGTCCAAAAAAAAAAGTGTTGTCGACATGTGAGACAGGTCCCCATAAATCATATTCCTAACACTTTACAATTTGTAAAGCAAAATCAACAATTCAAAGAACCTATATGACTGTGCTTTATCCTATCATCCATATACAAAAATCCAAAGCATGATGCTTATCAAAAATAATATCTTCTCAATTGTGTTTTATCCTATCATCCAAATACCAAAATCCACAGCATGATGCATGAAGTCAAAAACAACATCTTCCCAAAAAAAACATGTTCTTAAATGATATGTACATAATAAAATAAAAAGTCCAAAAAAAGTTGCAAAATTATTACTTCAATTCACTAGTTGCTCTTCCTGTAAGATCTTAAGTGAGTGAGGCCTTCTTCCTTACTACTGTCATGCCTTTGCTTTAGTTTCTTTGAGTTAGTTTGCTCGTTCAAACATGGATTTGCATCTTTGTTATCAATAATGATTGAGCTACCTTCTTTTCGAAGTGCCTTTGATGTGCTACACAGCTTAGGATGCATAAATATTTTGCTTGGTCCTTGAGGCATAGTAGTAAACATCATGTTGTTTTTTGGCTCCTTGGCAACTAAACTTGCAAATCTTCCCATATTCCTTGTAACAGGCCTTCTAACATGGCTTTTTTGTTCCAAAGTTCTGAACTCTTTAAAACACTCAGGTTTGTGTATAGTGCCTCTGTTTTGCAAATATTTCTTTCTAAAATGAAAAGCATAAATTAGTAATATCATGACTATAACATTTACAAGATGTTGTTATGCAACGTTTACTTTATTAGTTGTAACTGGCTCATCATCTTCTTTATCACTAGCCTCTCTATCAATTAATGACTCTTATTAGCCTATCTATGTCATCATCTCTCTCCACATGTGCTGGATTAACTATCTATAAGCCAAATAGGTGTAACAAGTTATAATGTAGGCTCATGATGTAAATGTTAAAAGCATAAAAAGAAACTCAAAATTTGAGAATTATGTTACTTGTGAAACTGATGGCTCCAACAGTTTGGATTGCATTTTAGATGCATCCTCAGTATCATCTGTCATTATAGCTTACAATGACATATAAAATAAAACATATTTAAACCCATCCATTTAAAAAAGTAAACACTAAAAAATTTGATATAGTTGTCACCTTTGTAAGTGTTGCCATGTCTTGCCTTTGAACATTTACATTCATATCTCTGGCCTCATGAGTGAATCCTAGAGTTCTAGAATTGACTTGAAAAATATTGTCATTTGTAATGTTACTTGTTTCTATATCACTATTTGCTATATATAGAATTTACAAAAGCTAGTTTCTATATCACTATTTGCTAGCTCAAAAGCAAAAATAATTAAAGCAATAATTAAACGGACAACTAGTGTCTCTAGTACTATTTTGCAGCAGTATAAAAAGACAATAATTTATTTTATTCTTATCTTTTATAGCTAAGGAGATCAAGATTCTTATCTAATAGTATGTTCTTTTCTTTAGCACCACAAATTTTAAAGCACCCTTTGTCATATAATGCCTTAATATCTATATCCACTACAGAAAAGCAATTCCTCGATTATGCATGTTGAGGCTGACATTATGGATGACGAAAATGTCACTCCATCATTGAATTAGTGATAGGGCTGTCCATGTCTTCTCTAAGATCTCTATATCCCTTTTCCATCTCCTCTGCAAGGCACTGTTTTATGAATTCAGCAATCTTCTTCCCAACCTTCATGGTTTCTGGCTAGAAATCTAGACTAGGATCTTGATCAATTAATCTCAAAAACAATTCCTTTGCTTCTTCACTCCCCTTAACATGGATGTTAATTTAACGATTGGAGTGTTAGGAGACTATATAGTAACAAAAATTTTACCATCTCCGAGAAGGACATAATTGTTTGCATAAATTGCCTTGTCTAGGCTAACTTTAAAATTGTCAATTCTCAGGGTTTTAGTTATAATCTTATTTCATACATCTTAAAATGAATTTTTAAATTGTGATTATTAACCTTTTGAGGCTCAACAAATTCTTTAGCCTTAATAGGATGGAGATCCCATATTTGACAGGGATATTAAACTAACCCATCCTTACTATTATCCATAATTGTGCTAAATATGTAATAAGAAATAATCCTTGAATCTGGTCTTAAAATTTTCTGGGATTCTTGCTCAATTTCTAGAAGTGATTTTCATAAAGCCTTATCATCTCTATTAATTTCGATAATCTTTGTCAAGCCTGCATCTTTATAGGGGAGGCTTTCTTTCACCATCTTTGATTCAGCTCTCAAGAGTAGGCCTTCATATGATTGCCAATGAACTTATGGATGAAGCATAGAACATTCTTTTAGTTAATGATCTATCGAGTCCATTTGCTAGATTTTTTTGGTGTATGCCACTTCTTTAGGAATATATGAACTCATTTCTTCAAGGAGTCTTCCTCTTTCAGTGATTTCTTGAAGGAAGCTTTTTCATCCATTTTTAGGACATTATCTTTCTAGCTGAGCTATGTAAGAAACAAGTTTATCTACAAATGTTGTAATTGTTGGAAGTTTCCTTTTTACAATCCTTCCTACAATATAGAATAGAAAATTGATCCATCTCTTGAGAGACCATAATCATACTTTATAAGGTACTAGGAATTTTCATCCTTATAGCTATTATCAATCTTAAGGTTATATACCCTCATGATTTCCATGAATTTTTCATGAAAATCATCGGATTCATGTTCAAAATCTTGCATTGTGATATTTTTGGGAGATTATTGACCTCTTTGTTTGTTTTGCTTAGTTAGAATTACATCCTAATCAAGTTCACAATCAAAAGTTTCCTTCTCTTTGACTTTTTCAGACTTTTGCCATCTCGAGCCTTTAATTGACTCCCTAGGCATTTTTGCACTTAGAGGCTTTGAGTAAAATACATTGAAGTGATAATCGCCTAATAGTTCTCCTAGCAAGTCCTCTTTACCAGGATTTTGGTTTGGAATTTGTGAAGATTTAATCGCACCTCCACTGGCCTTATTTGAGCCATTATAGCTTCCCTCCTGTGAAGGAGTTAGGCATTGCGGACTTCCCTCAATGTGCTGTACAACTTCATCTTTTTGATGGAGTTCATCTCTCATTTCCTTTATTTTTTTAGGGGTAACACCAAATTCTTTGGCTACCTTTTCTAGATAAGAATTTTTGAGATTATGAGAAACTAGAGATCTTTTCTTCGTGTTCTTTTGAATTGGAGCTTTTCCCTCAAATTTTTCATTAGCCTTTTTCTAACTAATCAATTCTTTTAAACTTGCTATTTTCTTCCTCAGACATTTTGAGGCGGTATGCCCTTGAGATTTGCATAGCTAGCAAAAAACTTCTTTTAAGGCTATTGCTTTTCTTTTCATTCTTGAAGAACTAAAGCTAAAGCTCTTGGAGTCTTTACTCCCATTCTTACCTTTCTTTGGGCACTATTTTTTAGTGTGCCCCTCTCTTTTATAGATCCAACACAATTTGTTTTTGGCAGCAGGATCCATCTGCAAAATTAGATAATTCACAAGAAAGGGAATCAACTACTACATTTTTATCAAAAGGAATATATCTAATATCAAATCTTTAATGGCTAAACCATTCTTGGAATCTCAAAAGTCTAGTTTGTCTAGTTTCTTTGAGATTCAGATTCATAAAATTCTTAAAATAAGTTGAATATGTTCTAATAACAAATCTTTTTGGGGCTAGGAAGATATAAAAAACTTTTATATCATTTTTTGCTGCTAATACTTCCTTTTCATGAATTGGATAATTAATTTCTACTCCCTTAAAGGTTCCAGAGCAATACTTATAGATTTGTTCTGGTTTTCTGCCTTTAATTTTTAGAACTGCACTCTAGCAACTATCTAAAGCATTTATCTCCATGACTAACTCATTGACAAATAATGGTAAATTTAAACAAGGCTAAATTTTCATTTTTTTTTATTTGAATGATAGCTTGATTGTCTTCATCTTCCTAAAATCAAGAATTTTTATTTGATGTTTTTCTAGATATTCTACCTAAATATTTGCAAAGTTTTTTCATAAACTATCTAGCATAGTTAGCAAGTCCAAAGAACTTTTGCATTTGCCTTCTATCTTTTAGTTCGTCAAGGAAATTAACAAGTTTTTTAGAGATATGGCTTTGAAGCCTAATTTTACCTTTTTCTATTTCTATCCCTAAAAACTTTACTTTTTCCTGAAACCACTCTATCTTTCCTTCAGACAGAATCATACCTTCTTGTTTGAAGATATCAATAACTTGTTTAAGGTGACTCATGCATTCTTTTTCATTTTGACAAAAAACTAACATATCGTTTATATAGACCACACAAAATTTTTTCAATGCCTTGAAAGAATTATCTATTTTGCATTAAAAGATGCTTGGAGTATTTTTCATGCCGAATGGCATTACTAACCATTTATACATCCCTTAAGGAGTGTTGAATGTTGTAACTAAGAATTTTCTTTCATCTTCACTTGCCAATAACCACTTTTAAGATTAAATTTAGAAAATATAGAAGATTATTTTAAACTTAGTCTATCAATGCTCCTTCTACTGCAGGGATCTTATAGCCATCATCTTTTGTAGCTTTATTTACATGGTGATAGTCTATAACCATTCGCATTTTTTCTCACTTGCTCTGCATGGTTAATTATCATAAAGGCTAGACTAGAATGTGGATTATTACTATCTCTAATCAAACCTTCTTCAAGCAATTCAAGAATCTGTTTTTCGAATTCCTCTATCATCTCATTAGTATATGTTATATTTCTAGTGCAAATGATAGTACTGGGATCTTTTAATTCTAATTTAGCACTTATGTCATTTAGAACTCATAACTTTAATGGATCATAACTAAAGTTATCAGCTAGTTTAACAAGAAAATTATCCCATTTTCTTCCTTTTAGCTGGATGCTTTGTGTAATAGGTTTTTCTATTATATTTTCTACTTTGAAACATAATTCATCGTACCATGAGGTACCATTAGGTTCTTTTTAAAAATTTTCATCACCAAATAGACTATCAACCCAAGGTTCACCATGCTAGGTTTGCACTCTGAATGTTGGTTCACAAAGAATAAATCCACATAATTTTGAAATTTTAATAGGATAAAATCCAAATTTTAATTTAAGTTTAGGCAATTTTTGAGATGTAATTTTAACACCTCTTAGAGATATGTGACTATCATTCTACACAAAAGGTCTATTTTCCTTTTGCCCTTTTAAGAATGCATTACCTAAAATGATGTCTGCATCTAATTTAGGGAAGGCTAGGACCTTATTAATAGTGAATTTTTTACCACTAGTGATAACGGGAACTCGTTGTGCATCTTAAGTGACTAGGTTGACTTGTCCACTTGCCATTCTTAATACCATCGGCTTAGTTAATAGTTTCCACCATTCATCAAAAAGTGCATTGGGTCTAGCACTACTGATTATTGCACCTGTATCAATTAATGCATCCAAAGAATACTCATAATAAATAGAAAATTTAAATGTTAAAGAAATATAAGTGCTCAAATATGATTCTTTCATACTGAATATTTTTTTATGATGCCATGGGTTTTGGACAAATCATTCCCCATACTTCCTCAAAAGGAATTGGTCGTTATTTGGAGATTTCTTATCTCTCTTTTATAACATCAAGAATAAGACTTACATGTTTTAATACACGTATACTTTCCAAACTTTCTTCATCTTCATAAACAGGTAAACTGAAGGTTTTGTGTCCTACAATTTTTCTAGTTTCTAAAGATGATGGTTGAGCATTCTCCTCTTGGCTTGATGTCCTAAGAACTTCTTCTAATTTGTAAGTGAAGTAGACATTCTCTATGAATTTTGCCTAGGAACAGTGGAAGTAGATCTTCTCGAAGGATTAGAAATTCTAGTATTTCTCATAGGTCTTTTGAAACTTAAAGTGATATTTCTACCCCTATGTGTTACCTAAGAAGATCCTATTAATCATGAGGTTTCTGCTGGTATTTGGAGAACCTAAATTTTGGGCCAAGTCAATTCTAAAGATTTTTTTTTCCTATGGAATTTTCTATAATTGTTTGACTCTTCTTCAAACAACTCAGTAATTTTAAAGATATTCCTTACTCCATAATTGGTGGTATTTATTAATCCAAAAATAATTCTAGTGTGATATGCTAAATATTTAGTCTGGGTATTCATTCTAATCATATTTTTAGACTTTATTCTTAAGGTTAAAGAATTACCCAAACACCTATCATTCAAAGACGTCATGTAATTAGGATAGCATTGAAACTAGACTAGACTATAGGCTAGGTTAGTCTGTACACCTGATATCAACTGGTTTTAGAATAAATTCCATCTTTTATCTAGTACAGCTGTTATCATAGGACTATTTGCTGGTAGGTTGAATAGTAGAATAAGTCCTACTTGGACAAGATTAATGTGAATGTATTAGTAGGTTCCCTTGAATTTATTTACCATTTCTCTGATTTTTGGCAAATTAATTAAGGGTACATCCAATGTTTCTAGTTCTGTTCTAGAAACTTGAATAGTTGACTAAGATTGGGAGACATCTACTATTGACTTGAAATTGAATTTTGACTTAAACATAAATAGTATTCATTTCTACCTTTGGGAGTTTCCATTCTAAATAACTCATGGATGGGTCATCATATTAGAGTGACTCTTCCCATACTAAAGAGGTATTTAAAGGGACAAACTCTTTATCGAAGTCACCTCTAGAGTATTCATCATGACTAACTGGGCTATCTATAAATCATACAGATTAGTGTCAGTTTCACATTCAAAAACTACTTCATAGACAAATTCTATTTCAGTATATCTGAATATTCATCTTCTATGGGTTCATATTCTAAACTCTCATCTGCAAATAAAATTCTTTGTAGATTTTCTTTTCTCTTATTTTTGTGAGGACAAACATTTTCTTTCTAGTCTTTTGAACCATAAATCCAGCAGCAGGAGCAACTCTAAGAGGCTTTCCCTGAGGAAACTTAAGGGCTTTACCATATTTTTTTCTTAAAAGCTTATATTCTATCTTTATCCCTAAGATTGGTTCTTCTTCTAATAACCTAATGGGTTTATTAGATTTCTTTTTGTCATTTCTTTCTCTGCTTGATATCCTTCTTTTTTTATAACCTTTAAATCTTTTTCTTTTAGAGGGATATCCTGTCTCAGATCTAGGTTCATTTCCTGTAGGACAATCATACCTACTTGGAACAAATTCTATATGAGAACAATAACTCTTATTAAGATAAGGAAGACGTTTTGCATCTTACCTTACTTGGAGTTTAATACATGCCTTTCTTGTGGCATATCTTACCGCCTAAATCTTTTCTCCTAATTTGTCAATAATTTTGTCTCATTTGGAAAGAGTTGATAGGCCGTCTTTGCTACTTTTGGCCATAGTTCTAGTAACTTAGCAAAAAACAAGGTTGACATGTAATTTTAAGCATTAATATCCATATTATAATAATATTTTTGAAATTCACATGCATAATTGTCAAAATATCACGTCACAAATTTGTAGTTTCATTAACGCCATTAAGGATTGTTCTCTTTGTAGCGATTCTATTGATATTGAGAACCACAAAATTCTCTTTTCAGGGCATTTAAAGATAAAGGCTAGTATCTCATCAGTTAATACTGCTTTTCTTATTTCATCTCTGATGATTGTTTGAATTACCAGCTGATCCCAAAATTTTTATCATTGCCAACCATGGTGGCTTTGCACAATTTGTAGGCAGCCTCTTGTGAGTAATTACTTGATTTGGTTGTAAACCTAATCATTGTGATCTACTCATTTATTCTTTTAGACGCATGTTATTCATAATCTAAGTTGAGAAAAGCTATCGGGCTAAGAATAGGTCTTAAAGGATTATCCCTAGGAATAAATTTTGCCTTTGTCTTATGGGGATAATTAGGTTTGTATACAACCCTTTCTATAGTAAGAAGTTTATTAAAGGTTCTATCATCTATGTGCAAGGGACTTTCTTCTACCAGCCCTAATGACTTTCTAAGGTCTTAGGCTAAATTGTTGCTGCTTTGAATAGCAGCTCTTTAATCAGGATCTAAAATAAAGGGAACCATTTTTTCTTTTCTTAATTTTAAGACCTCTTCTTTAGAGATATGTTTTTGAAGATCCTACAGATTTTTTTAAAGCCCTCTCTCACTCAACTGCATTGATCCTTTCATTCATCAGTTTTCCTACTTCATCAGTTAAAGCTTTTCTTTGCTCTGGTGAATTGCCTAATTCTCGTTTTGCATGTACCTAATCTAGGAGACAGCTCACTTCATTATATAAATGTGTTAATGAAGTCAACCCATTAAGGGTTGAATCGATACTTTCTTCCAAGTCCTCCCATTCTATAGGGGTCAATGGCTTTCCTTAGATAGACAATTCCACCTAGACATCCTTGGAAATTTTTTCCAATAGGTTAGAAAGAAATTGATTTTCCTGAAATGCAATCTTTTCCAAATTAAATAATATCTTGCTTGATCTTCGCTTCAGGCAAAGTCCACCAATGGTATGTCCTGTCCTATAATTGTTAGTTCTTTAAAGAAATGATATTTTTCTTCTAATTGGCTAATTGTTTCAACTATTCCTGCATATTCAAAAGCTTTAGGATTATCTAAACAATTTAGGAAGCAAGATCCTATTCTAAATTCTTCTTCTATGTCTCTCACTTTTCTATATGTCAATAAAAATTATAAAAGAAAAAGAAATAAGAGTAAAATATACTTACACATATTAAAACTTCAAAACAAAAATTTATAGTTATAAAAACAAAATCAATATATTTACAATGGCAATATAAGAAATCAAAATTCACTTGTAATATTCTTATTTCTTTATTTATGACTAAGTATCTTGGACATTTTATCAAATATTTGGAGATTAGTAAAAAATATAAATATATCTAGTAAAAGAAATCTCAAAATTGATATATAATTAATGTCTTTTGCAAAATCTCAAAATTGATATATAATTAATGTCTTTTTATTTTGCAATCTCACTTGCATATCTTAGATCATAACAACAAAAATAAAAGAAAAAAAAAAGTTGGTAATATTAAAAGAAAAATAAGCAAAATTAGGATTTCATGTAAAAATATTAGAGAGAAAAAATATAATATACAATATTAAAATTTAAAAGATATAAATAAAAAAAATGATAAAAAAAACTAACCTCAATTTCACAATATTAAAAAAGTTGAATCAAATGTTTTCTTATTACTAAAACCTTTTATAAAGAATTGAAATATAACCAAAGACGAAAACTAAGAGTTGAAAATTTTAAGTATAATGTGAAAACCAAGAGTTAGAAAATTTTAAGTATAATGTTAATAATGTTATAACTATTAACTAGTCTAATTTAAATCAAACCAAAAGTCTAAAAATAATGAATATTTAATAAATGGCTAATCAAAATAATAAATAAAATATAATTAAATTTTTATTTGGATCATAAGTTAATCATTAAAGAATATTTAAATTTTTATTTGGATCATAAGTTAATCATTAAAAAATATTTTTATATCTCAATATAAATCTATCATAATTTTAGTTTTATAAACTATTAATTTTCTAATAATAAATTATGTAAAAGTATTATTTTTCAGTAAGAATTTGAAAAATTAATATATAATTCAAAATAAATGACAAAATATCACATTGCAATAAATAAATGAAATTAAAGAAAACATACAATATCAAATTCCACTTGTAGAGATATTTTTTTTTTTTATAGTAATTACCTTATTAGATTTCAATAATAAAATAAAAGTGATGAAAATGATAGAAGATTATTATTTTTTATAATAATTTTATGCCACTTTATTTCATCTAACTATATTTCACAATTAAAAAGAAAAAGAGAAAATGATTTTTCACTTTATATATTTGAAGTTAAATCAAAAAGTTCAAACAATTTGAGATTCATTCAACTTAATCAAATTGATATGCTAGAATTTAAGTTAATAAGTTGTGCTCTAATAGTGAATTTTATTAATAATAATAAAATAATTTTTTGTAAAAGATAAAGTGTTTAAAAATACAAGTTATTTTTTAGTACCAATAGAAAATAGTAAGAAAAAAGATTTAAAAGATGATTAATTTATTTAATTTATATTGCATTTGAAGAATGCATGTATAGAAAAAATAAAGAGATAAAAAAAATAATTTTATTAACAATAAGAAAAAGATGGGGTGACAAATTATAATCATAATTATAAGTTGAAAAATTATATAACAGTTTTAAATTTATAAGCATAGAAAATGAATATAAGTTAAGAAACTAAAGAGTCACATTTAATATATATATGCTTATTAATTTACAACGATTATTTGTTACATCATATATTAATTAACTTATTAATTATTTTATTATAGTTAAAAATTATAAAATTTAACTATTTTATGAGAAAAAAAAATAGTCTAAAAGTATTAAAAAGTATGGTGGAAGATTTTCTCAAAGATTTATGAAATTTAATTATTTTATGAGAAAAAAGAAAAATAATTTAAAAATATAAGAGAGTGTCCACCTAATGGCCAAAGATTTTCTCCAAGGTTTAGACTTAATATGTATAACTATATAGACATACTATTTCTCTGAAAAAAAGCTAAAATTAAAAAAAAAAAAAAAGTGTTAGAGAATAAAAAAGATATTTTTAGAAATTTTTTTTTGATATTTTTGTAAAGATCCCTTTAATAATCAAGTACCAAAGCAAAACATAAAATGTCACTTCTAAAAATTTTGACACTGGTTGTTGAATTATAGATCCAGTAATCTAATGTAGGAAGACACATTAATTGGAAAATGGTATATATATGGTCACTCTCTATCCTTAATAAATTGAGAATATTTATGTAAAAGACTATAATGTTAAATGCATTATTGCAAAATTAAAATCCATCAAGATCTTTGTTAATTCTGAAATACCTGAAGTTGAAAAATATGGTATTGCAAGGTAACAATATATATATATATATATATATATATATATATATATATATATATATATATATGTGTGTGTGTGTGTGTGTGTATGTCAATTACGCTAAGAGTACGAGAATTTGTTCGTTTTAATAAATAAAAATAATTTTAAAATAAGACTTTTAGGAGAAAGAAGGTAAAAAGTATGAATTTTTATCATTTTACCATGTATTTCAAAATAAGAATGATTTTTTAGAAAATTTTAAGGTTTTGAAATAGATTTAGAGTGTCATTCTGATTAATTTAAGTATAAACTTGTTAAAAGTCAATTTCAATATTTCATAGTACTATTGTTTTTCATAAAGATGTGGAGTTTATGGGACGCACTTGGAGAACTTTGTGCTGGAAATTTGGTACGGAATTGAAAATAGTTCAAACATAAGACGGTGAATATATAAAGTCGTCCTGTTGGAACAACACAGAGACTTGGAATTTAGTTGTATCTCAAACAAAATTTGCCTACAGCAATTCTGTCAATAAAACCACAATGACACCATTTGAGTTTGTTTGTGGATTCAAACAAGAACATGTGTTTTGTCTTGGTGCCTTTACCACAGGAAACTGGAGTGAGTGCTTAATGGAAAGCATTTGTTGATCCAACCATCTTTGAGCTTGTCAAAGGTTAATGCAAGAACATTCAACCTGAATTAAGATTTTATTCAATTTTTCTCGTTTCATTTGGTTTTAGGATTTGCTTAATAAGCCTTTAATTTAATTAGTTAGTCAAAGAACCAAGATTTATTGTAACTAGTAGATAATTACGGTGTTGTATTATCTTTTCAATTCTTAGATCAGAAGTTTTCAATTCTTAGATCAGAAGTTTAAACCCTAATTCATTAGAATTTGATTGCACTTTACAGCAAATCAAAGTCATGCCCAATGATAACAAAATCAAGCAGAACAAGTCCAGCGCTGCAAAATGAGACGCGTCTCAAGAAATAAACACTAGGAAACTTCAGCATAAGTATTTTGAGTCTTAGAGAGATTGAATTGCATAATCCAATGTCGGTTGGACAGTAAGGCTTCTTTCATTATGAACCTGCATGCCTGAGGATTATATATATATCAGAACACTTCCCCAATGAAAGAATTTCAAGATAGGCATTCAATTAGCTGTTGAAAGAGTGAGGAGCAGAGGAAGGGCAAGCATTACCGCCAATATTCAAATGGACACTCCAGGCCTCTAAAAAACATCTCTTTCACCTGTAAGCAGCAGCAGTATATTTTAAAGCATGAAACTTAAAATCATAAACACACGCGTGCATGCGCACGCACACACACAAGAGTCAAATACTTGCCCAGCCTACTTTAACATTCAGTTTATCAAAAATTGAACACAAATTTTTAAATATTTAATTTGTTAAAGATCATATTTTCAAAAGAGAACTGACAAATAATTATGGAAAATTCAGCATGATCAAGTCCTTGCATAATTATCCATATTCCTTTATCCTTTTTTTTGGGAAAGAAATTTGTGTACACAGTTGTTATAGGATTTGTATACTTAATTAGGAAAGATCTGTATGCCCATTAGGGGCTTGGTTAGAGGCTTAATTATAGGAATCATCATTGTATAGTTTCCTAATGTAGATCCTTGTAACTAGCATATAATCATGTAATTTCTGTACCTAATTAATCAAGAAATACTTAAAACTCTTACATGGTATCAGAGCCTTTTTGAAACTCTTTGTTAGGCTTGAAATTCTTCTGCCCTAGTCAGCAGGTGGTGGCATTGGGTCTGTTTTTTGCTTCTGCCCAAGAGAGCAGGAGGTTTAAACTTTGGCTCACCTAGTTGGAGTGACTTCTTGTTGTCACTGCCTGCCTAGGGAAGAACGCCACCCTCCGATCGGCCTCTCCCCATAATCTGGTGATCAGAAGACTGGTGCCTGAGCATCTGAAGTTTCTGCCTCAGTCCTGACCTGCCAGCGCTTGTGAGCACGTGTGATGGTCCCCCAGCCTCCAGTTAGCCTGTCTAGCACCGCCTCTCTATTTCCAGCACTTCTAGGACACTGTTCTGGCATCTGGAACTCTGTCCTATATCTTTGAGATTTATTAGTAACTGTTGAGTTGGGTTTTTTGGCCACTGCCACTGCTGGATTGTGGCTCTCATGTTCTGGGCAACTGCTGGTGGTTGTTAGGGCCCTTTGTGGTTTTCTTGTGAGTTTTCCTTTTCTCTGTGATTTATTTTGGATCTATCAATGGCTGAGGATCAAAAGAACATAGTTGTATCTGATGTTATCCCTATGATGACTAAAATCACATAATAAAAATTAACTAATCCTAATTACTTAGATTGGTGTAAAACTACTAAAATTTATTTGCGGAGTTTGTCTAAGGATGATCACTTGTCTGAGAATCCTCTCACAGACAACACTCGTCAGGAATGGTTGAGAAATGATGCTCGTTTATTCTTGCAAATTCGAAATTCCATTGATACTGACGTTGTAAGTTTTATTAATCACTGTATGTGAAAAAACTAATGGAATATTTAGATTTCTTGTACTCTAGGAAGGCAATGTGTTGCGGATTTATGAGATAAGAATTTTTACCGAGCTGAGCAGCAAGAGCAGTCTCTTCAGGCTCATTTCATTAACTTTAAAAGAACCTATGAGGAGCTCAATACCTTACTACACTTCAATGCAGATGTAAAAATTCAGCAAGCTCAACGAGCGCAAATGGCAGTGATAAGTTCTCTAGCTAGGCTCAATTCTCAATTTGAGGTTGCTAAATCTCAATTCTTTCAAGTGCCGAGATTTCGCCTCTTCATGAGACCTTCACTAGAGTACTTCGCACTATTAGCACTTGTGTGACTTCGTCAGTTCCAATTTCTAGTGCACTTCTCAGTCGTCAGAATGGACAGCCAAATCCTAGACATAATACTCGAGGGGGAGGTATTGGTAATAAAAATATGACAAGTCGGGATACAGGGGATGCAGTGTGCTACTATTGTTATGAACCGGGTCATACAAAACGCACTTGCCATAAACTGTAAAACAAGTATCAGAAGACACCTTTAGCAAATGTGGAAACTACAACTACACCTATATCCACATTTGAACAAATAGTTATCATTTCAGAAAATGAATATGCTAAATTCACTCAGTACCCAGAATCATTAAAGAATTCATTTTGCTCTACCATTGCTAGCACTGAGTCAGGTAAATCAAATGCATGTCTTGTTTCCTCCTCTTCGAACTGAGTCATTGATTCTGGTTGCACAAATCATATGACAAGTAATCCCAACTTACTCTCATCGAGTCTCATAAATCCCCTCCTAAAGTTACATTAGCTGATGGCTCTATTTTTTCTGTTCTTGGTTCTAGTACTGCTAACCCAACTTCATCACATACCTTAACTTTTCTCCTGAGTCTCCTTGATTTTGCATTTAATTTACTCTCTGTAAGCAAAATTACTCGTGCCTTGAATTGTTGTCTCATTTTTTTCCTGATTGCTGTCTTTTTCAGGATCTTTTAACAAAGAACATTATTGTTAAAGGACGTGAATCAGAAGATATCTACATTCTGGAATCTCCTATGCCCCAGTCCATTGCTTGTCTTAGTGTCTTAACTCCTTTTGAAGCTCATTGGGACACCCTTCTCTATCCTCCTTTAAGAAATTGTGTCCTCAATTTTGTAGTATCTCGTCCTTAGATCGAGTTGTGTCAGTTTGCCAAACATCATCGTTTGTCTTCTGTCTCTCGAGTAAATAAGAGAACTACTGCTCCATTTGAATTAGTTCATACTGATATTTGGGGTTCGTGTCCTACTGTCTCTAAAATTAGATTAAGATACTTTGTTACTTTTATTGATGATTTTTCTCGAGTAACCTGGCTTTATTTAATGAAAAATCATTCTTAATTATTTACTCATTTTAGTGCATTTTATACTGAAATTAAAACACAGTTTAATGTTTCTATACAAACTTTGAGAAGTGATAATGCTAAGAAGTATCTTTTCCAGTCGTATATGATTCAGAACGTTATTCCTCACCAAACTTCTTGTGTTGACACACCATCTCAAAATAAGGTGGCTGAAAGAAAGAATAGACATCTTCTTGAAACAGCCAGGGCACTTCTCTTCCAAATGAATGTTCCTAAACAGTTTTGGACTGATACCGTTTCCACAGCTTGTTTTCTTATCAATTGCATGCCTTCATCTATTCTTCAGGGTGAGATCCCTTATCAGATTCTGCTCCTTACTAAATCCTCATTTCCACTTGAACTTAGAATTTTTGGGAGCACATGCTTTGTTTGGGATGTCCGTTCCCGAGTATCTAAATTAGACCCTAAATCCTTAAAATGTGTCTTTTTGGGATATTCTCGGTTGCAAAAAGGACATAGGTGCTATTGTTATACTCTTCAAAGGTATCCTGTGTCAGCCGATGTTAGAGCATCTTCCTTTTTTTCCCACTTCTACTTATTTTCCTACTGGTGAGGGTGACGATCTTTTGATTTATAATATCATGTATCAATCTACTACCTCCTCAACACCACCACCACCACCACCATTGCCCAAACCCCCTCTCCGCCAGGTTTATTCCAGACGTTGAGACCCTCTGATCCATGTTTGGCACCTGTTTCTTCTTCAGCATCTAATCCAGTCCCTAGTGACCTTCATAATCCAATTGCCCAACATAAAGGTAAGCATCAATGTACTTATCATATTTCTTCCTTTGTTTCCTATGATAACTTGTCTTCTTCTTGCTCTTTTGTTGCCATTCTTGATTTTGTGTCTATTCCTAAAATTGTTAAAGAAGCCCTGTCTCATCCTAGCTGGCGTGAAGCTATGATAGAAGAGATGAATGCTTTAGATGCTAATGGTATGTGGGATTTAATCGATTTACCTTCCCAAAAGAAGGCTATTGGATGTAAATGGGTGTTTGCCGTAAAATCCCATTCTAATGGTACTATTGTGCAGCTTAAAACTCGTCTTGTTCCAAAAGCCTATGTCCAAACTTATGATGTGGATTACTTTGATACTTTTTCCCCTATTGTAAAAATGACTTCAATTCGCTTATTGATTTCTATGGTGGCCACTCATGATTGGCAATTGCATCAGCTTGATATCAAAAATGTTTTCTTGCATGGTGATCTGCAAGAAGATGTTTATATGTAGCAACCTCTTGGGTTTGTTGCTCAGGGGGAGTATGGGAAAGTGTGTTGGCTTTAGAAATCTCTCTATGGTTTGAAACAGAGTCCTCAGGCCTAGTTTGGAAAATTTAGTCAAGCAGTAGAGAAATTTGGGATGCAAAAGTGCAAATCTGATCACTCGATTTTCTATAAGTGATCTGACTCTGGCAGTATTTTTCTTCTTGTGTATGTAGATGATGCTATTATCATTGGAAGTGATAATATGGCCATCTCATTTTTGAAGACTTTTCTCCACAGTCAATTTCACACAAAAGACCTAGGGGCATTGAAGTATTTCTTAGGAATTGAGGTGACAAGAAGCAAGAAAGGAATTTTCCTATCTCAAAGGAAATATGTGCTAGATTTATTGACTGAGACTGGTAAGATTGGAGCCAAGCCATGTAGTGCTCCTATGCTTACTAATTTGCATCTTTTGGAGATCTGTTTGAAAATACTGAGAGATATAGAAGATTGGTTGGGAAATTGAATTATCTTACAGTAACTCAGCCTAATATTGCATGTCCTGCTAGCATTGTAAGTCAATTTATGTCATATCCAACAGTTCACTATTGGGCAGTTCTAGAACAAATCTTGTGTTACTTAAAGGGAGCCCCTGGACTTAGAATATTGTACAAGAATCATGGTCACACTCACATTAAATATTTTTCAAATGCTGATTGGACAAGGTCTAAGATTGACAGAAGATCCACTATTGGCTATGGTGTTTTTGTTGGAGGGAACTTGATCTCATGGAAAAGTAAAAAGCAAAATGTTGTGTTCCGATCTAGTGCTGAATCATAATATGGAGCTATGGCTCAGTTTGTGTGTGAGATAATGTGGATACATCAACTTGTAACGGAAGTAGGTCTTAAAAGTCTCGATGCCAACAAAACTGTGATGTTATAACCAGCTGCCCTCCATATTGCATGTAATTTTGTATTTCACGAACATACTAAGCATATTGAAATTGACTGTCATTTTGTTCGTGAAAAGCTATAGCAGAACTTGATCTCAACTGGATATGTGAAAACTGGAGAACAATTAGGAGAAATTTTCACAAAAGTTCTAAATGGAAATTGGATCAATTATATTTGTAACAAGCTGAGCATGATTAATAAGCTTGAGGGGGAGTGTTATAGGATTTGTATGCTTAATTAGGAAAGATCTGTATGCCTAATTAGGGGCTTAATTATAGGAATCATCATTGTATAGTTTCCTATGTAGACCCTTGTTTCTGTACCTAATTAATCAAGAAATACTTAAAACTCTTACGACAATTAAATTGCTGCATGATATATACACATGATGAGTACTAAGCATAAGCCAAGTAGCCAGCTGAATAACCTGATGACTTGAGGTAACACCAAGTAAGCAGCACATCAATATGCCAACAAGCATGTATATCACAAGCAACAGCAGATCCAGAAAATTATTTTAGCATGGAGAATATGCTTGCACACGAACATCAACAAACATATATACAATATCGACATACATACTACATAAATAGAGATACCTTTACAATATATGTGCCAGAACAAAAGTAAACATTATTGCTTGTACAATTTTCCATTGAGTCTTTATTCTTTATCTTTGTAAAAACTAATAAAAATAAGATTTTTATATGATTTAATATTACAGTGAATGTTTCCATATTTCGAAACCTTTTGTGATTTTTATTTTTAATTTTAAAAACTATCAAATACATCTTTTTTAATAAACGAAACTAATTAACTATCCATGCAATTTGCCTACAAGAATCGAGAGGAAAAACTGTTAAGATTTGAGAATATGCTTTAGATTCTCTCGAGTTATACACTAGTTTTTGAGGAAATTTGCATTTTTGGTTTTTAAGAACTTGATGTGTTAGTAAGTTTGTTAGTGGGGTCAAGTGAAAGTTGGCTTTGTTTGGGTGTTAAAAGTAATGAAAGTATGGGTTAGGTTTGAGATGAAGTTAAGCATGGTCTTGATAGAGAGTAAAGCACGACCCCAAGCTACTGTTCTTCAAAATCTAGTAACTAGATTTCTGTATGTAAGCTCTAAAAATGAATTAAATGCTGCCCCCTTAAGGTTCATTTCACAGAACCTACGTTGTGTGGGTGCTATATTGGCCCTAATGAAGGGGAAAAATGAAGTTAAATATAATTTTAAAAAAAAAAAAAGGAATCAAGAGAGAAAATATATATATATAACAAGAGTACTGTATAAAACTTCAACAAGGGAAAAAAAATCAAGCTAACAAAATATTGATGGAAGTAGTAAGAATAAGCAGGTTAAACTTGACTACAAGGATGGAGAATGGGTGATTATTCTATTGGAGGGATCCCCATTTCGTCTATCAAGGATATCATAATGAAATTACCTTTTACCAAACATTAAGAGTGGGAATAGAGCATTCCCATTCCAATGCCCATAATATTTGAATTCAAACAAGACAGCACATGATTAGCCCTCCTTGAACTTGTCCTCAATGATTATCACCTTTGCACCTCCACCTTTTGCTCAATCTAATTGCCTCTAATACACCAACAATGCTCTTTTTTTTTTCCCCATTTTTTAACAACCTAGCATGCATTTGAATACCGAAGGGTCCTTGTTTATTCAGAATTTTGCAATCAACAAAACCTTCAGAAAGGATAATTTCACAAGCCAAGACATGACAAGGAGTCTGTCCAAAATTCATGATGACAATTTAATAATTTAACAAAGATATATTTCTTTGTAAAGTACTTTAGGCCTTAAGCCGCGTTTGAATTGTATATAATAAATGTAGAAGATGTATCTTGGAAGAAAGCTACCTTTTTCCCAGAAGCAGCAGTTTTTCAATCTCTTTTCTCTGTTTCCAACTCCTCTAAGACTAATCCATTCAACAAGGTCCTAAGCTGAGATCTGCCCATCCTTTGAAGTTTTATTCTTTTTCTTCTTCTTTTTCTTTCGAGAGTGATTTTCATTGGCAGATTGGCCATCAATATTGTCGAAAATCCTGTATGTATTACACAGCAAATTGTTTCATTAAGGATTAAAAATATAAAATCCAAAGAATGTTCGGACATGTGGTGCAAAAGCATCGCTGGACATCCATTTCCAATATCCTCAAGGGAAAAACACAGATAACTAAGGGAACTGAATTATCCATGCAATTCTTCACAAGTTAAAAAAACAAATCATGGTCTTTGTGATTCCAAACAGCTGATAATTGTAATTTCTGTATTCTTTTGTCATCCTATTATCCTATACTAAGAAATTAAGGGATCTAGACTAAAACTTCTAAAATCACATGTCAATATGTATAAGTATCTGTAATAACTACCATAAAAAAAAAGTTCAGAACAACACAAACATGACCGGCATGCCTCTGATTTGGCTCATATTGCACATACCCATTACATTTAGTGCCATCAGACTTCAATTCATCTTGGTTGGATTTATCCTCTTTGATGACATTGGTATGGTCACCACTGTTAGCTTCAAGAGTCTTATCTTCAGCCCCTTTACTTCTTTTCTTCTTTGGCTTTAAACCATTTTCAGAACCCGAATGAGGGGAAGGCAGCTGGTATTTCCATGGCAACGCAGCCTTCCTGAAAAGATGAGAAAGCAACAACAAAAAATTGACAAAAAAAAAAAAAAAAAGGAAGATAAAAGCTATTCCCTTCTTAAAAGGCTTGCATACAAAAAAAGGCAAAGTGACTGATGATACTAACTCATCATTTGCTTTCTTCAGATTTTCTTCATTTTTCAATAAGATATCTTGCTCGTTTTCACCATTAGCCTCATCTTGCTGAGGTTTACCCTCTCTGTTAATATTGCAATGGAAATTACTCTCAGCTTCAAGACCCTTTTCCTCCTTTGCCTGTTTTTTCTTTGTCTTCCTGGACTTTGCAATAGTTGCATGGACCAATTTGACAGAAGGTGGAGAGATATGCAATGAGTTACCTCCCCTGCATGAAAGTAACAAGTAATATGTTAGAAAAGGTGGATTTAGGAATATAGAGTGAATAAAGAAATGCTTTTTGTGATATTATTAAATTCTTTCATCAGGTGTTAATCTTCATAATAACATAAGAATTACTGGTAAATTGATAATTGATGGTTGATTTACAAAGAAGGTAGAGAGATGAAGTAGACTGCAATTTCTATGAGATCTTTACAAAAAGTTAGTGTATAAAGGCCATTGTTAGTGGGTAAGGAATTTGATCATACTAAGTTTGGATGCTTCTTGCCTTTAAAGGCCTATGATAGGGAAGAAATTGTTAGCTCTCAAGAAAATTAATGGGGACAATGCACTGGATAGATTTACCATGGCCACTTTTTTTTTGAAATACAAGGCTGCTTAGGTGAATGTACAAGGGTTTTCATGAATTTCAAGAGATAGGATTGTTGGCTAGGCTAATTTCCTTTGCTCTGCTTCCAAAGAGGATGTGGACATTAATAACTGAAGAATTCATCCAATATATCAGTCTTCAAGGAAGTGCTGATGAGACTAAACAAATTCATTGTTTGCATACCTCTTGTCATCTTCATTTATCACAGTCATCTCTTGATTCGATTGTTCGACTTTTGTCTCACATTGCTTGGCATTATCCAATTTAAGAACTGTTCCAAAGAAAAAATCATCTTCAATGCCAGTTTTAATGTGTTCCTCCTCTTGGGATCGCATTTTCCTTTTCTTTGGCTTTTTGCGGTTCTCTGAGCCTACTTGAGCAGAATATAGCATAGACTTATGTTTGTCAGACTGCCTGCACAAGCAAATCAATCCAGATTCAAGTAGTTAAGAACAAGACATAAAATTCAAACTTGCCAGCTATCCTGCAAAAGAAAATGTTGTTAGAGCATTTCAATGAAAATCACAACATAACATTTCCAGTTTGTTCTACAGTCCTTTCCAGCACATTGATAAAAATTCCCAATAAATTAGTCAACATTATTTATCCAAATGTATACAGTACCTCTTCCCATTGCTTTTAAACAAATATCAACATAAATGGAGATGAATTCAAAATGAATAAAATTTTCAAAAACTTTTATATATGATTTTGTTAAATTAAAAAATAAGGGAAAAAAGTATCAATGGGTTTTATTTTTCACACAAACCATAAGTCATATTATAATTAACAAACTTTATAAATATGACAAAGTTCATAACCAGAACTTTTAGTTGTACCATACCTTTTCAGATCAGTATCTATAAGCACATCTGCTTTTTGTTCTGCCAATGTGGTGCAGTTGCCATCAACTTTCACTTCCTTGCTAATTGTCATCTTTGTTTCATCTTTTGTTTTTTCCTCTGCTGCTGGTCTAGTCCTTGCAGCAGATTTATAAAGGGATGAAATAGCAATAATGTCTTCATTTTCACTGTCCACTGCTGGCATACAAGTTCCACCGTTGGAAAAAATATTTTGGTGAGAAGTGCAGTCATCATCAGACTGACAGGGTTGGTACCTCTTCCTAAGTCGTCTATAGCGGGCTTTCTCATTTTTAGGTTTCCTTTCATGCAATGTCTCCTCAGCCACTAGTTGATATAAAGAATCAGTATAAGTATCAAAAACATCAGAGTAAAATTTCTTAACCCAGTAACAAAAAAGCATAAATGAACTGTTCTTTAAATAAAAAAAGATGAGTAAGTACTGTTGAATAGCAATCGAAGAACATGAGAAACTGCAACTAAGTAGCAAAAAATAAATTGCTGATAACATTTAGTAATCTGTGAATCCAGTTTGACAAGGAAACATTATTAATTGACCAGATTCAGTCTCACAAACTGGCACCAGCTCAGATTCATTTAGCCCACATCTTAATTTGAATATGATATTTGACTTAGTCATCTGTGGATAATAAAAAGGACATATACATGTAAAAATTACTATAAAATGTTACAGAATTGAAGACAGGAGAGCACTTATTTCATGAAGAAGTTGAATTATATCTGTGTGTCGATAGATGATATGAGTAAAACTTAATATAACTTTTGAAATTATTTCATCTCATTTAATTGAAGAAATAACATTGTCTGTTTCCACTAATACACGTGTGTTTAACACTGGCAGTGAATCAATTGCAAGCAAACAAATTAAACTAGTTCATTGACTTTGGAGAATATTAATGTTACGGAACATATGTATGAAAGATACAAATACATGAAAAATAATTTATGAACAAAGCAAGCAAATGAAAGGTTTGTACTAATGTAATGTTTAAAACTGTACCTTCACCACTAGACATAGGAGAATAAGTGACGAGCTCTGGATCGCTATCATCAATAAAACTATCTTCATAATCACTATCATCAGCAGATCTTTCTGTCTCTGTATCTGCAATATCTTCTCCATAGGATTCTCTAAGCAATAACCCAATAAAGGAAAAACAAAGAATCCACGCAAAATAAAAATAAAAAAAAAATTCAGGTACTTCTGGTAGGCTATAATGGAATATAACATAATCAAATACATTTCTAGTATTAACACTATACTAGAAATGCATATTACGGCCTACCAAACCTACCATTTGAAAGTTGTAATGAAATGTAATGCAATTAAATACATTTTTAGAAGCGTAGGCTCAATGTTTTGTAAATAGAGCAACAATAGGATACGACCTGTCATCCTGGTTGTAATGGCGAGACCCAGGCAGATAGTAACCAGTGAGATGAACACTTAAGCGACCAATAACTGAGAAAATAACTTCATCAGCCTCATCGAATTCTAAATTCAATTGGCATGACTCGGACTGTCGAGGAAACAAAGAGCAAAGAAAAACAGGACTCCTATTCCCTACATTACACTGAACCACACTCTTGGTCTCCGCAGTACCAGTCCCTAAAGTCGCCTGAACCCAGTGGGAGAAACATCCACAATTTTCAGTAGATTACAGAAAAACAAGCATAAAACACTTAAGACTAGTACAGGAAAAATTGAAAACTACCTGTGAAATGTGAAGCCTTCCTTTTGCATTATCATGTACATGGGTGAATGGTTTTCCTGGCTTCACTTCTGTTCCCCAGAAAGCCATTGCTTTTGCTCCAAAACCCTACACGAGTCCTTTTTCATAAACCTCTGAATGGCAAAGGCAACAATTTTTAAAGTTAAAATACCTACATACCCATCTGCAAGGTTTCCGGAATATAAATAATTGTTTTAAAAAACCGGACCGGTTGAGCCGAAAATCGAAGGCTAATCTGGTCTGATTACCTTTAAATAATTAGATTTTCGGTTAAATTGGATTGAATCAGATTGAATCGGCAGAATAAAAAACCGGTAAACTGGTCAAACCGGTCCAATTTTGAAAATTATTAAAAAATATTTATAACTTCTGTTGTATTTGCTTTTTTTTTTTCCTTAGATGTATTTAAATTTGATATTTAGTTAATTGTATTTATTTTATTTCTTAAATTTATTTTTTTAGATGGTTATAATTTGATATATTGTATTAATCATATAAAAATATTAAAAATATATTAATATATGTATTATATAGTAAAACAGTTAAGCTAGCGTATAAATCAATCAGACCGAAAACTAATAACCTAACAAGTCTGATCACTAGTTTAGTTTTTAAAACACTGATATAAATGAACAAGTACTTAATGACATTATAGAACCTAAAATTAAATTTTTCAATATTCTTTTGGTGGTTTTTACAATGTCTATAAACTAACTAATATGTTACCTGCGCCATGCTGCAAATTTAATATTAGATTATATCTTGAAATTAATGAATTCACAAAGTTAATTATATCAATGTTACTTTATAACATAGAAGTACATTATTATAAATATTTGAATAATGAAATTATTGATTTTCAAATTCAAAACCCCAATATCCTCGTCTTTTTTTTTTTTTATATTACATAAAATATTATTAACATTCTAGTCTAATTACCTCTAAATAACTAGATTTTCAGTTAAATCGAATTTAATTAGATTGAATAAGCCGAATCAAAAAAAATCGGTCGAATAGGTCTAATTTTGAAAATTATTAAAAAATATTTATAACTTCTATTGTATTTGTTTTTTTTTCCTTAGATGTATTTACATTTGGTATTTAGTTAATTGTATTTGTCTTATTTCTTAAATTTATTTTTTTAGACCTTTATAATTTGATATATTGTATTAATCATATAAAAATATTTAAAATATATAAATATATGCATTCTATAGTAAAACAGTTGAACTAGTGGTTGAATCAATTGGACTGAGAACTGGTGACCTGACCAGTTCGATCACTGGTTTAGGTTTAAAAACACTTATATAAATAAACAAATACTTAATTATATTATAGGACCTAAATTAAATTTTTCAATATTCTTTTGGTGGTTTTTATCATTTCTATAAACTAATTAATATGTTACTTGCGCCATGCCGCGGATTGAATATTAGATTAAATCTTGAAATCAATGAATTCACAAAGTTACTTATATCAATGTCACTGTATAACATAGAAATATATTATTATAAATATTTGAAAAATGAAGTTATCGATTTTCAAATTCAAAACCCCAATACTCCTGTCTTTTTTTTTTTTTTTTTTATTT
Source organism: Reutealis trisperma (assembly GCA_947687605.1). Taxonomy (NCBI): domain Eukaryota; kingdom Viridiplantae; phylum Streptophyta; class Magnoliopsida; order Malpighiales; family Euphorbiaceae; genus Reutealis; species Reutealis trisperma. The sequence continues at coordinate 20,620 of CANTUT010001789.1, read as the reverse complement.
TATATTACATAAAATATTATTGACATTCCAGTCTGATTACCTTTAAATAATTAGATTTTCGGTTAAATCGAATTGAATCATATTGAACTAGCCGAACCAAAAAAATTGGTGAATCGATCCAATTTTGAAAATTATTAAAAGATATTTATAACTTCTATTGTATTTGTTTTTTTTTTTTCCTTAGAGGTATTTAAATTTGGTATTTAGTTAATTGTATTTGTTTTATTTCTTAAATTTATTTTTTTAGACCGTTATAATTTGATATATTGTATTAATCACATAAAAATATTTAAAATATATAAATATATGTATTCTACAATAAAACGCTTGAACAGATAGTTGATCAATTGGACAGAAAACTGGTGACCTGACCTATTCGATCACTAGTTTAGTTCTTAAAACACTGATATAAATAAACAAGTACTTAATTACATTATAGGACCTAAAATTAAAATTTTCAATATTCTTTTGGTGGTTTTTATCATGTCTATAAACTAACTAATATGTTACCTGCGCCATGCCGTAGGTTTAATATTAAATTATATCTTGAAATTAATGAATTCTCAAAGTTAATTTTATCAATGTTACTGCATAACATAGAAGTATATTATTATAAATATTTGGATAATGAAGTTATTGATTTTCAAATTCAAAACCCCAATATCCCCGTCTTTTTTTTTTTATATTACATAAAATATTATTGACATTGAGAAGTTCAAATAACAAAAATTAAGATGTGAGATTTGCATTGAAACAAACCTCTTATTGCAACTATCAAAAAAATAAAGCCATATTAATAAAGATCCAAAAAAAAAAAAAAAAAAAAACACACTGCATTTGATAACTACTTGAAGCAATAAACATATGATACAAATACATTTATTCATGAAGTGCGTAAATTATCAGTGTCACGTATACTTTGCATGGATGGAGTTGAAATGAAGAGAAAGGGAGGGAAATGGAAAGGAAATTGATAACCATTTTATTTGGCTCGAATTTTTTTTATAATAATGGGAAGGGAAGAGAGGGAAATAATTCAACTCTATTCCTTTTATATGAGTTAAAATTGGTTACACTCCAAATTGGAGTGTAAAAAATTTCAACTCCTGTAGAGAGTTTATATTTATGTATTTTGTGTTTTTCAATTATAATTCCTATCTATTCTCTTTCACTCAAACAAAGTAATAACATTTCTCCTCCCTTCCCTTTATTAATCAAATTTTAACTTGTCAAATAAAATAAATTGAAATTTTCTTTCTCTCTTCCCCTCTCTTTAAAATAACTTCCCATTCCCTCCCTGCTTTATTGCCATGCATAGTGTTAATGAGTAAATACATATTAATTCATTTCTTTTCTAGAACTAGTAGTCTCCCAACAACATCAAGGTATGAATATTTGTGTATGCACATATCCAAATTGACTTAGGCTCTAATTGACATCTTGTCTTATAAATAATTGAATGTTTATCAAAGAAATTAATATTATTTAATGGTTGAATACTCAAAGCATTGTAGTTTTACTATTATTGCAATAGTTGCAACTTTCAAGTTAATAAACATGCCACACATAAGTATATTAAATGTATAATTGTATGCATAATGGAATTGTTCTAGAAGAACTAACTACCTCCAAGCATTTCTCTACTCTACTAGAAAAGGAACCACAGCTGAAGGATTTTGGGATCCATCTAGCAACACAACTTGAAATAAAACAGTTTTGTATTTAAGAAGTTTACCTTCTGTAATATATAGAAAGACTATGCAATGCATGGACATTCATAGATAACAGAAAAATGGATGTCCAAAGACATGAATAAACCCATTATGGTGGTTAACTTCTCCATAATAGTCCCAGCAAGAAGGCATCCAAAGCTATCATTGAGGTAACGCTTGCCATTGGTAGACTCAAAAAGGAAATCTTACAATAGCAGCCCATACTAAAAAAAGAATCATAATTCGTATTTAATTAAAATTTAAACTTTTACTTTATAGTTGAAATCCCCAACATCACAAATTTACTATAATTTTAACTAAGTGATTCGATCACTATTGTGAAGCCTCACCTGAGCGCCACTTCGATCTGCCAAAGGGAATCAAAATGGTTATTTGAAAAAGAACTTACGGATAAGCCCTTAGGCTTATTTTTGATAAATTTGAAAATTGTTTTGTAGAGTCACTACCTTAATTTATTTTTGTTTGAAAAAATATAAAGAAAAAACTCATATGACCCTAATTATTTAGCCAAAGGAAAAAAGATCACTAGCTACGAAATTAAAGAGAATTCGGAGACTAGATTTTTGATTTATCTTAACAAAATAAGTTTAGCCATTTAATATAAGAGTAACTTAAAATATATTTCATAAACAATTTAAGATTCATGAATAGTTTATAATATGCATGATCATTCAACTTATATGCATGATCATTCAACTTATCATTTCAAAAATAGAGTAAATAAACAATTAAAGTGCGAAATAAAAGAAAGTTAATATTACAATAAAATTCCAAATTTAGGGGATATTTTTTCTAACCCTTATGGGTTATAGGAAAGTCACACATTCCCCAAACTAAACCTAATAATAAAGTAAAAGAAAATAAAATAAGAGAAAGAAGGTGATAGGGGGAAAGAAGGTGAGAAGGTGATAGGGGGAAAGAGTTGGTTAGTTTTAATTAGATTTGATGTTTGAACCAAGCATGCTTGCGTATCTCTTTGAATGAAAATCAAAACCTACAAGTTCTCTCTTCTTGCGAAGAGGTTAGTTTAGCCTAGCTATTTTATCATGTTTTGATTGATTGAATTAAAGAGATGGTTGATTAATTGATTAACCAATTTGATTACCAAGTTATTAATTTGATCATATTTTAATTAACTTTAGTGAATCAATTAATTAATTAATTAACTAATTGAGTCGAAGGTAGGAGAGAGAAAAAGAAAAGGTAAGGAGCTTTGGGAAATTAAGAAAAATGAAAAAGAGAAAGGACAAGAAGATTATCTTGCGCTTTCGCGGCTTGGGAGCGTAAGGTGGATGGAGCGGTCGATTAGGTCACAATTCCACCTTCTTCATACGGCAGATACGAGCCTTACAGATTTGTCTCAAATAAGTGGACAAAAATCCTTTAACTTGTTGGGTAGGAATCAATGAGAAACTCCCAACTCACTTCGTGAAGTAACGAGCAAATGCAAAGCGAAAAAGAAAAAGAATCTTTAGAACTATAGTGGTTTGCTTGATGCTAAGGCTTTCAAGCTTCCAAAATTGATCATATGAAGTGTAGGGAGGCCCCCTATATATAGGGGGAAGGCTGGAGTCAGGAATCCATAAGTTTTAGACATGGGGTTGTAAAAATACAGAAATTCACGGCAGTTACTGCACAAAGCTCTATAGCTCTTCATAGCCATATACAGCACTGTCGCAAAAGCTTATGCGGTGCCATGTAGCTCTTTGTGGTTACTGTGGAAGGCTATGCAACTGCTGCATAGTAGGCCCAATTGCCGCACCTGCGCTGCAAATTGCTGCAAGCTTTTGCAACCCATACATCCAACTTCATTCCACTTGCTTAGCCTATTTTCATCCATTTCTCATCTGTTTTAAGTGATTCCACTTGTGTTGGCCTTCGTACTGAGTCTTGATGATCTGAAGATAATTTAGAAGTCCTAAGTGATTGATCTCAACTTTGAAGATTTCGAGTTGAGGGAGATGCAGAATTAAGGGTTTACAACTATATTAGCATCTTTAAAAACATGAGTTAGCTCACATAATAATTTAGCAAATTATTATAACTTTTCCATCAAACTTCTTTTAATCTATTATCTTTTTATTTTTAATTTAGATAAGAATTGCTCGTCTCCTCATAAAAAAGACTATTAATTAGCCATACAAAATGGGTCAATAATAATAATAATAATAATAATAATAATAATAATAATAATAATAATAAGAATAATAATAATAATAACTTCTCAACTTCTAGTCGTGGACATACCTTAGAAATAGCTAATTAATCGCCAGTTGAACACACACACCATGATTAATTATTACAATCATAGCTAGATTTTATGGCATTATAAAAAGATACACATATTAATTAAGTCACAACAAAAAAAAAATCATGAAATTTGAAACTGAAGTCTTTGATTTTTTTTTTCCTAGACATTCGAGGAGCAAATTCAAATATAAACTTATTGCTAAATTATATTTAAATATGCACAATTAAAATTTAAAATCCTTATCACTTATAAAGCTTTATAAATATATATATATATATATATTGAATAAATGAGTATCGTAATAATATTAATGATAATATTTAAGTAGTTTGATATGATTAGATATCTATCACTATTTCTATAGTTAGTTTTCTTATGTAAATAGGACTCTATCTTTAATCCTATCTCTGTAACCCTTTACACCTATAAATAAGTGCTATAGTCAATGAAATAATACACAAAAATTTTTCTCTCTTTTCTTTATCCTTTATTTTATAACATATTATCAACATAAATTTGTTCTATCATTTTTTTCTCAAGGTATTTTTTTTTTATTTCGAATAACATATGAATCATATATGTTTTCAAATAAACATATATCTATGGCTTAATACGCATATATGTTCGAGATGTATTTATCTTATTGTATCAATAAAATTAAATATACATTTTTTTATACTTTGCAAATACGTTTTTTTTTTTAATATAACCATGAAACCATTTTTTATTATTTGGATGTGAATCGGTTTTTTTAATAACATATAAAATAATTATGTTAACATGCAAAACAATGATTATGTTGCATGAAATCATTTTTTTAACATATAGTATCATTTTTAACATATTATATATCTTAGTAATTTTTTTATAGATATATTATTTGATATTAATTAAATTCTAGTTCCTAAAAAATTAGCTCTATATTTTAAATTTTAGTTCCTGAAAAACTAGCACCATATTTCAAATTCTAGTTTCTGAAAAATTAATATTATTTATAGTTTCAAAAGAACTACTTAAATAAACAATTAAGATATAAATTTTTGAAGAATTTTAGCTTAAACTCTTGAAAAACTAAGTATCCTAAAATCTAATATTCCAATTCATTAAAGAATTATTTTATATTCCTGAAAAACTAAATGTATTGTCTATAAGTCTTTAAAAGACTAATTTAATTATGATACAAATTGATATGTTACTTATTTTTGTATAGACAATGTCAAACTTGACAAAACTCGAATTTGTGGCACTTGACATAACGGGCAAAAATTATCTGTCATGGATACTAGATGCTAAAATACATCTGGATGCTATAGGTTTTGGAGACACAATCAAAGATAAAAATCAAGAATCTTAATAAAATCATGCCAAGGCAATGATTTTCCTTCATCATCATCTTCATGAATAATTGAAACTTGAATATTTGACTGTTAAAGATCCATTAGTCTTTTGGAATAATTTGAAAGAATGATATAACCATCATAAATCAATCATCCTTCCAAAGACTAATTATGAATGGATGCATTTATGGTTGCAAGATTTTAAAACTGTAATTGAATATAATTTTGCAGTTTTTAGAATTAGCACTAAATTGTAATTATGTGGAGAAAATATTACTGACCATTATATGTTAGAGAAGACATTTATTACTTTTTATGCTTCGAATATGCTCCTGTAGTAGCAATATCGAGAAAAATGTTTTAAGAAATATTCTGAATTAATTTCATATCTTCTTATTGTTGAGCAAAATAATGAGCTCTTATTGAAAAATCATAAAACTCATTCAACTGGTTTTGCTCTCTATTTCCTGAAATGAATGAGACAAATAGTGGGCGTGGACAAGGAAGAAGATGAAAACATAATCATGGTCGAGGACATGGTTGAGGTTATGACCAAAATCATAATAATAGCAATCGTGGTGGTCATAGAAATAATAATGCATCTTTTCACTAGAAGTGGAAAAATCATGAAGAGAAAGAAAATAATGGATCAAAGCAAAATACAGAAAATCAATGCTATCAATGTGGCATTAAAAGGGCATTAGTCTCATCACTGTCGTAAGCCAAAGCATATTGTTGATCTCTATCAAGAGTCATTGAAAAAGAAAGACAAATATATATAAGCAAATTTGATAGAAAATAATGATGTTTTTGGTGATGACTCTATTGATGTCACACATTTAGATGTGTTGAATTTCTTTGAAAATCCTAAAGGAAAAATTGATCATTTGATTGGTGATGATAATGTAAATGCCTAAAATTATATGTTTCCTTTAGTTACCTTAGTTTGATTTATGTTTTCAATTTAAACACTAGTTTAAAGTGTTGGTGAATTATTTATTTTTAAGTATTTTTGGATTGATTTTAATCAATGATTTATATATGGAGTTATTATTTTGTTTCTTACAAATATGTTTTATCTTTGTGAAGATATTATGGATCTTGCTCAATCATTAGTAGGAGTAAGAAAGAATGATGTAGACTTATGTCTTGCAGCTAGTGCAATCATGTACACCATTTTAAAAAATAAGAAATATTTTTCTCACTTAACAATAAGAGAAACTTATGTTAATACAATATCTGGTAGTAAAAGAATAATTGACGGCTCCAAAAGAGCTAATATATTACTACCTAGAGGGACATATTTCTTTATTAAAAATGCATTGTTCTCTCCAAAATCTCATAGAAATTTATTGAGTTTTAAAGATATCCGCCGAAATGGATATCATGTTAAGGCTACAAATGTTGAAAATATTGAATATCTCTATATCACAACCTTTGTAATAGGTAATAAATTTGTATTAGAGAAATTACCTGCTTTCTCCTCTGACTTATATTACACATATATGTGTACAATTGAAACAAATGTAGTAGTAAACTAGAAGTTTATTGACCCAAATTCTTTTCTTATTTGGCATGATCGATTGGGTCATCGTGGATCAACAATGATGCAAAAATTATTGAGAAGTCAAATAGCCATCTATTGAAGAACTAGAAGATTCTTTAATGTAATGAATTTTCATGTTCGGCTTGCTCTCAAGAAAAGTTGATTATTAGGCCTTCACGAAGCAAAATTCAAAATGAATCATCTAAATTTCTAGAATGTATACAAGATGATGTTTGTGGACCAATTCATCCACCATGTAGACCATTTAAATATTTTATGGTGTTGATAGATGCATCAATAAGATGGTCACATGTATGTTTATTATCAACTTGAAATCTAGCATTTGCTAGATTACTTGCTCAAATAATTTAATTAAAAGCACAATTTTCATATTATGCTATTAAGACAATTCGTCTTAATAATGCTAGTAAATTTACATCTAAGGCCTTTAATGATTATTACATGTCAATTGGAATAACTGTTGAACATCTTGTAGCTCATGTTCATACTCAAAATGGTCTAGTAGAGTCTCTTATTAAATATCTCCAATTAGTAGTTAGACCATTGCTTATAAAAGCGAACCTCCCAATTTTTGTTTAGGGACATGCAATTTTACATGCAGCAACTCTTGTACATATCAGGCCAACTAGTTATCATAAATTTTCACCATTACAATTGGTTTCTAGCCAGGAGGCAAATATATCCTATTTGAGAATTTTTGGATGTGCTGTTTATGTCCCCATTAACCCCTCACATTGCACAAAAATGGGACCTCAGAGGAGATTGAGAATATACATTGAATATGAATCCCCTTATATAAGTAAATATCTTGAACCATTAACAGGGGATGTCTTTACTATAAGATTTAATAATTGTCATTTTAATGAGGCTTTGTTTCCGAAACTAGGAGGAGAGAACAAGCAATTAGGGAAACAAATTATTTGGAATGAGCCATCATTAAATCATCTTGATCCTTATACAAAACAATGTGAACTAGAAGTTCAAAGGATCATTCATTTGGAAAGTATAGTAAACCAACTGCTGATGCATTTTGTGATCCAAACAGAGTTACTAAATCTCATATTCCAGCTGAAAATGCTCCAATTAGAATTGATGTCCCAGTAGGACATTAATAATATGGCAAATGAGTCCATGACACGCCAGAAACGTGGTAGGCCACTCAGTTCCAAGGATAAAAATCCAAGAAAGAAAAGGGAACAAAATAGACAAAGTGATGATTTTTCAACTGTTGA